>PVKA01033735.1:0-24114 GCA_004027165.1 Ctenomys sociabilis | reverse complement strand
ATCTCCTGGCCCCTTAGAAAGGTTTTCAGTGGGGTGACCATTGCTTCAGGTAATTACTTGTTGGGTTTTTTTTTTTGTCTTTTTGAGACAGGGTCTCACTATGCAATTCAGGCTGGCCTTAAGCTCACTTTGTAGCTCAGGGTGGTCTCGAACGCACAACAATCCTGCCTCAGCCTCCCAAGTGCTGGGATTACAGGCATTCACCACCACACCCAGCTCAACAGTGAATGTTTGAATCTATTTTGGCGGAACTGGATATTGAAGTCAGGCCCTTGTACTTGCCAGGGAAGTGCTTATTCCACTGAGCCATCTCTCCAGCCCCCTTGTTTATTTGAATGTTTAAATTTATTTCAGTACAAGACATTACCATTAATCCCCTCAAAATACTCTTACCTTGAACGTATTTATTTCAGTGTTCTCACTTTTTTTGGTACTGGGAGTCAGACTTGGGACCAAGTATGCACTATGCAGGTGAGCTTTATCCTCAGCCCTTCCTTCTGCCTCTTTATTTATGTATTTATTTTGTTCCTTCTGCCTCTTTCTTGAAGCAGCGGTGGTCTCCCTTTGGGCCTTTAGTTGCAGTAGCAGTGTTGCATGGTCATTTGGATCTGGAGAAGAGCCAGAAGTTATATAGTGCCACATCCAGTGAGAAAGGCAGAGGACACATTGTAATGTGTCTGTGATTCAGCCTTGACTTTCCATCTTGGCACTTGTCCACAGCATTCACTGTATTTTTTTTTTTTTTTTTTTTTTTTTTTTTTTGTCTTTTTGAGACAGGGTCTCGCTATGCAGTTCAGGCTGGCTTTAAGCTCACTTTGTAGCTCAGGCTGGTCTCGAACTCACAACAATCCTCCTGCCTCAGCCTCCCGAGTGCTGGGATTACAGGCATGCGCCACCACGCCCAGCCATTCACTTTATTTTTTTGATGAAGAACACATTACAGAACTGCTTCAGAAAGTGGCAAGAGTGCTGAGGGTAGCATGCCTCCTTGTAATCCCAGGAGGCTGAAGCAGGAAGAGCACAGTTCCAAGCCAGCCTAGACTACCAAGTGAGGCTTTTTTTTTTTTTTTTGCGCCGTACTGGGGATTGAACTCGGGACCCTGCGGTTTCCAGGGAAGCGCTTATTCCACTGAACCACATCTCTTTTAAGTCCCGTTCTCCCCCCCTCCCCCAGTGAGTTTGAAACCAGGCTGAACTATGCATTAAGACCCTATCCTGCCCAAGGTAGTAATAGTGAATAGGGAGACATATTAATGGCAGTGTAGTGTATAATTTTTGTTTCAAAAAAAAGGAGTAAAACTCATGGGGACCCGAGTTCATTCCCTGGTTCTGCAAAAAAAAAATAATAATAATAATTTTTGTTTCAGTATGGCTGTTCACTGTACATTTTGGTTACCCCATGTATACATGGTTTATCCATTTGATAGAGTTGGATTTTGAGGTGGTTTCTAGTTTGGGGCTCTTTTGCAAATGTTCAGTTGATTTAAACATTTTTACCCAAGACTTGGACACTTTGGCTTTTATATTCCTAGGTAAGTAAATACTGATGAGAGGTATTGTGGGTCATTGTATAAAAGGTATGTTTAACTCTTAATTAAGTACTGGTTCCAGGCCAGCCACACACAGTAACCCCAGCATGCTGGGAAAGGTGAGGCCTTGTCTCAGTTAAACGGAAAGGCTGGGATGTAGCACAGTGTGAAGATCCTGGGCCTGTCCAAGGACTAATCAGTTACTTGGTGGGCTGGGGATATACTTCAGCTCAGGGTCCCTATGTTGAATGGGGCAAGGCGTGAGAAGACAGCACTCCCACTAGCAAGGTGTAGAGTTGGAGTTGGCCTGAGGGTCTGCCATGGGTAGCAGGATTTCCCTCACATGTAGAGGTGTAGAAGAGTAGGCTTTTTGCTTTTTTTTTTTTTTTCAGAACTGGGGATTGAACTCGGGCCCTTGCGCTTACCAGGCAAGCGCATATTCTAAAGAGCTATCTCCCTGGCCCTGGGTTTTTGCTCTTTAGCTGAACATGTATTTGCCTTTGAGAAGTGCTATTTTTTGCCCAGGTTTGATTTTTTTTTTTTTTTTTCCTATTTGTATACACTTTCTATTTGAGCATCTCCCAGTCTTCCCAGATAGGCATCAGTGGGCCCAGCTTGATGGATTCCCTTTACAATCTTGAGAAGTTCTGGTGTCAATAACTATTATTATTATTATTATTATTATTATTATTATTATTTTTGGGTCAGATGCAGGACGATAAAACTGCCATCCTATATTAGTAGAGGGATTGATAACTTATAGTGGACTTTCACATTTGTTCTTATTTAGACCTTAGCATTAACCCTGGTCAGGCTTGACAAGAGGCACTGTACTCATTGAAGATGAATGGTTTCTTTCCAGCTGTCAGTGTCTAGGGATTGGCTATAATTCCAGTGCAGAATGTGGGCTTGATTCATGGTATTTCTGTAGTCTTCCTTGCTGTGGTGTTTTCCATACTACAGTAGAGCAACAAAGGACTGAAGTACTAAGCACAAGAACTTGAAATTTATTTTGCAGGCAGTGAAGAGCCTTGAGGAATTAGGAACCGGATTTAAGAGAGATTAAAGCACTCTTGCATGTGTCTGGAAGACCAGATCACAGCGAGTTAACTGTATGAGACAGTAGGGTAGGCATTCTGCTCAGTGCTCTCAATGCTGTGAGTTACACAGGTGAGAGAATTTGGTTTGGTTTGTGTCTTGTTTCACAGTAAATGGGGATTGACAGTCTTGGCTCCACACATGCAAGGCAGGTGTTCCGCCCCCCCAGTACCAGGGATTGAACTCAGCACACCTTGGGCTTGCCAGTCAGGTGCTTACTCTACTGAGCTATCTCCCTGGCCCTGTAGTTCATGTTTTATCAACTGAATTTTGAATCTCAGATGTGAGGGAAGAGGCTATGATTCTTGCTCCCCACCCACCAGTTGTGCATCCTGGGCTCTGGTCCCTTGCTGTACCCCTGCTTGGGCCCAGGCTTTTGGAGATTCATGTGGCACTTGGCTGGGGAGTCCAATAGCCATAAGAAGAGCTGCACTTGGCTCCAGTCTATGTACTTGAATGAAACAGTTGTCAGGCAAAGATTACCTTAGCTGATCTTAATAGACTCAAGGATTTAAAAAGTTTTTTCTTCTTCTTGCAGCTCCCAAGGGAGAATTGTAGCAACTTAAAGATCCTAGTTGCAAAGTTTTGGATTATAGAACTGGAAGAACTTCATGAAATTCCTGTGAACTAGGTTGTTACAAAGAATAAAGGGTTTTTATAGACTGGAAAGAGTGAAGAAAGCAAAGAAAAAGATCAGATTGGTCCTTTCAGTTACTGCTCTTGTGAGTACAGCCTAAGATAGGTAAGAAAATTAACTGATTGATCAGCATCAGGTTACTTCAGTTCACTTTTTTTTTTTTTTAAGTGAGGCTGAGGGTACTTCATTATCATGTGATGAAACTGGTGGCCCTTCCCTTCCAGGAAATCTTGTGTTGTCTCATCCTGATTGCAGAGGGTCAAATGTGGTTTAGCTTGAGTTTGGTGACAGGCGTGGGTGACTCTTGGAGCCTACCACGGACGGGGCTTAGTCAAAACAGTGACTTGTTGATTGACAGTGGAAGTGCAGTTTTGAATTTTTAGTAACAAACTGCACGACTGAGCTTTGCCTTTTATTTATTTTTGTTGAAACAAGGGTCTCAACCATTCATGCTAGCCTCAACTCAAGGATACTCCTGCCTCAGCCTTCTGAGTGCTGGGATTACTTGTACTGCCATGCCTGGCTTAAATTTGTGCTTTTTAAAAAATTGTTTATTTGTTACAGGGTCTCACTGTGCAGTTCAGATTGTAGTGATCCTTCCGTCTCAGCCTTTCCAGCACTGGGATTACAGGCGTGTGCCACCATGCCCAGGTTCTGGGCTAGCAAGGCATGAGTGTACCAGGGATTGAACCTGGGTCTTTTTGTGCTTGCCAGGCAGGTGCTTAGACCGCTGAGCCACCTCTCAACCTTAACTTTGCTTCTTAAATTACCCCCTTGAGCTGTTAAAATCCCGTGGTGAATGGGCTGGTGTTGTGGGCCTGCTGAAGCAGTGGGTGGCTCTTGGCGTGGAGTGGGCACTACTTCTGTGACTACCCAGCGGTCTGATGGGCTTGGAGGTGTTCGGGCAAGGCTGCGTGGGATGGTCATGTCCACCCTTCCTGGAGAGAAAGGTTTTCTCATTGCCTGAAGTTGAACACTGGGTTTCGTCCCAACCAGCATCAGGGGATTTTGATCATAAAGCCAAGATGCCAATTCTTTAATATCCAGTGAAGAAGTAGAATTGTTGCACACTTTTGTCTTTCGTGGAGGAATCTGACCATGTGCCATCCAACCATTTCCTCTCACCAGAGCTGCACACAGGAACTAACACTCATCAGCCCTGCTGTTGGGAGCAGCCTTGTATCAGAGGCAGCCAGACAGGGTGAGGCCCTGGGAGGGAGTCTGCAGATGAGAGCACAGTATAAAGGTCTCAGGATGGGGGCCCAGCCACCAGGCCTGTGTGCCTCCTGGAGGAATACACAGTGGATTAGAAAGTGGGCTTACCTGATCCAGTGAATCTAGGTAGCATCGGTGCCTCAGTTTCTCTTCTCTTGTTGCTGGGACAAATACTCAACACTCAGTATTAGGGAAGGAAAGGTTTAAGTAGCTCACAGTTACTTAGCTGGTTCCAAGGCTGAGTGGTACAGGCTGAGGACAACCTTTCCTACTGGTGGCAAAGAGCTAGAGAGCAAAAGGAAGAGGAGGAGCTGGAAGGAAGAGTAGCAGCGGCAAGGGCAGCTAGCTTCTCTTCCCTCCTTACATTGAAATGCAGATTACCTGCCCCAGGGTAGGTACAGCATCCACACCCACAATAATCACTGGGGGGGGGGCAACTAAACACCGTAACAATAGTTACCCCGTGGGTGGTCAGGACATCCCCCCCCTTCCTAAAAGGATTTTTGCTCTGTAAATTACTACATGGCCTGGCTACCTATTCGGTCAATGTTACCTAGGCAGCTACAGTCATCTTCTTTTTTTTTTTTGGCGGCACTGGGGATTCAACTCGGATCCTTGCCCTTGAAGCGCTTATTCCACTGAGCCATCTCCCCAGCCCATTCTTCAGTTTTGAGAAATGCGAGCTTTGTGTCTGACACCTAATAGGCTAAGAATGACTTTTATTTCCTCTGTGATGTATGTTGTGAGTTGGTGTGGAAAGAAACTGAGAAGACCTGATGACTATAAATATAACTTTAGAAGTCTCACTGAAAATTCTCTCTCCAAGTGAGCTCAGCGCCTCAGAAGCATCTTTCACTGAGGGCTAAAGGCAGGCTGAGGGATATGCGTAAGTAAGGGAACACAAACTATTTTCTCTGTTGACTTCTACCATTTGCCTAACACTAGATTTATGCAAATGCAAGCTGATAACATCCCAGCAAGGGATCTGCAGGAGAAGCTGTTATCTGCAGGCTTGAATCTCAGCTTTTTGGAATTTACAAGTGAGAGACAGCAGCTCTCCTTGGGCTCTGTTGTCCTCTGTTCTCTTGGGACATTACAGTTTTATCTCATATCTGTATTTTTATAATTCTCTGTCTTTGTTTTTATGTTGGAATTTTTTGAAGCATCAGGGTGAGAACTACAGAATTTTTGATCTGTGGTTAGTCCTTGCCTGGCTAGGCAGGATATACAAATAGAGAACATAGACAAATTGCTATTACACTTCTACTAAACCATGGAATAACACGAAAAGGATTAAGTTTTTAATGCCATTGAGATATTTTGTATCAGTATCAGACAATTTTGACAATTGTTTTACAATAGTATTAACTATATTTGCTAAGCGATAGGAGCTCAGAAATAATGTATATTTTACCTTGGGAATGAGTTTGATTCAATGGAATTTCATACAGAATGAAGAGGTATTTTAATCACACTTTAAATGAAGTTGGCGTTGTAGATTAATAATTTGATGTCCTAGCATAACAACAGCTGTTTTAAATCATTTATCTTAGTATTTAACTCTGAATCTGTGTCCTTGTAAAGTTTGTAAGTTCTGCGTTTTATGCCACTGCTGTACAAAATGAACAGTTTGTATACCTTGGCTCAATGTTACTCCATCTGTAGCAACTAGGTCCTGCAAGCCCCTATTAGAATTGTGGTGATCATGAATTTAATCTTTTTTTGTTTTCTTTTTTAACACCTCCAGTAAATGTTGGAACAGCATCATGGAAGGGGAGTCTTGTCACTGGAGTTGTGTTGTATAGGAAGCCAAATTTTGGTCTTGTTCTCTATCCCCTGGAAAGATTAAGGCATTTTAATAGACAAATTTAGACATGCCTAGAAAGAACAGTTGTGACATGGTATAGTAAGAAGCGTTCTAATAATAGGTCCTGCAAACAACAGGCATAGTAGGTGAACATGTGCCTGTGCAAAATGTATTGTTTCTTCTAAAGTTTAGATGTAAATTGTGGGAGGATTGGTTCCTCCATATATAACCTTTTTATGTTGATATGATTTAATGAGGTAACTAATTTCTAAACATGTTGAATTGGTCTCCCAGAAACATGAAGGACATTAAGGGACATTTTTCCTCCATGCCACATTATTGTATCATTGGTGTTTTTAGTACTAGTATAAATCTCATCACTGTCATTTTATTTTTATCTTAATTCTTTCTCTTTGACTGGGCAGAGCCATAAGGGCTCCAATCTAGGACACTTCCATAGGAAGTATTAACCAACACCCAGGCTGTTTCTCTTCTACAGACTTCCCAATGTATCTAATCACCAAGATATTCTGGCAACACTGGTATTCTAGCAGGTGGCAGATTTGGCAATGGGAACATTTTATCAGCAGCTATACCTTTAAAAATTTTTTCTTTAAGAAGAAAAAGACCCTTTTCCCTTACCCCAGTGTTATTATTTACTATAGATAACCAGACTTGTATGCTTGCGTTTAAGCAATGAGCTCCATTTACAATACAAATAGGCCAGCTTTCTACTCCAGTCTCATAGAACAGAAGTTCATTTAATGTTTTGTGTTTTTTTTTGCTGGCATTGCTGGTCCTTGGACATCCGTAACAAGGGCTGGGTAACCAGGCACTTTCATTAACATATATGGGTATAGTAGCGTCTTACCTGTAACTCCTATTGAGTGATGGATTTGGAATGTAAGCCCAATAACTAAAATTACCTTTAACACTTACCAGAAGTGACAACAAAGCCACCATAGCAAGAAGCAAGCTGATACTACGTTTCTTTCAAAATACTTGTTTTTGCTCATTTTCTAGGTTTTTGGCACCCAAATCACCCCCCCCCCCCCCCCTCAGAACTGGGGATTGAACTCAGGCCCTTGTGCTTGCCAGGGAAGCACTTAATTCAACTGAGCCGTCTTCTCGGCCCCCCAAATGACTTTTCCAGTATTTATTTTGTCCAGTGACAGTCTGCAGCTGAAAATGTCTGATAGGTTTTTTTTTTCTTTTTGTAATTTAACGTAAATAAAGGCTTTTTATGTACCTTTAACGTAGGTATATTCATGTGTATTCCCATACTCCCCTGCATCAGTTGGGCAACCACCACTGCTTGTTCTCTCAAGCCTTGTTCTTGGCAGGAGGCCTCAGCGTCTCTCACTGAACTTGCCTGCCCAGGGTCCTACAAAAGACTCCATCACTCTGAGCTGCTAGCCTGGCTTGGCACAGCACCAGCCCGGCCCTCTCACATTGACTGCAGTAAGCCTGCCCTGTTGAGCTGCTTTGCCTTTTTCTTGACACTTGGGCCCCTGTGATGTTTTTTATAGGATTCATCGTAATGGTGGAATGAGTTGAGTATCTAATAACTTTTCATCAGTCAGCCCAGTGAATCCACCTTCACAAAAAGGGGCCACAAAGCCTCAGGACTGCAAGGAGCCAGTCTCCCAACAGGAGAGTACACTGGCTTCTTTTGCTTTGAAACAAAGGCTTTGGCCTCTGGGGTTTCCATGTTGAGGTCGCAGATTTAATGCCTCATCCTTGTCATCTTTTCCTAAGATAATGTGCTGGCTTTTCTTGCATGTTCCCCTTGCTCTTTGTGTTAGTAGTCCCTCCTAACTTCTTGCAAATTGAACTGTTTCCCACACCCCAGCCTTAAGTCCTATTGTTTGATAGTTTTTCTGTGGAAAGTTTATGTCTCTGTTGCCCACCCTAAAGTAGGCTCTGCATTTTCGTGTTCAGGGATTCAAAATGTTCTTGCAGGGCCAGGCCAGGAGGCACACACTGTAACCCAACACTTGGGAGCTGAGGCAGGAGGATCACTGTCCCTGGCTACCTAGTGAGCTCAAGCCTAGCTTGATTATAGCGAAACCCTGTATTGAAACAAATAAAACCAAAGAGGGAACGTTTGTTCTCACCTCTGTGCTCAGCCCTTTGCAGCCTCACACAGCCCTGGACAGCTCACTGTTGCTCTGTACTGGGCCATCTTCTCCTATGTGTGTTGTGTCCACTGTGAGACCTCTTCTGAAACCTGCAGACCTGTGTACCGAGAGTGCTTGAGGAATGGAGCCCACCACTTCTGCTGAGGGAGCCTGGGCTTGCTTCTGCCTCAGGCGACTGCTTCCTCTTGCAGGCAGGCCAGCCGGCCTCAGGGGAGAGGGAGTGGCTGGTGGAGAACTACCCTAGAGTTTCAAGCCTGCTGCCAACTAGGGTGGGTGGGGAGCAGGGTACACCCGGGCTTATGGTGGGGGGTGGCCATGGCTGCAGCCATATCTATGAGCAAAGGGGCATCATATGCGTGTGCGGGAGCTCCCCATGTGAGTCAGGAAGGACTGATGACAAGCTACTGCCTCAGTGATCTGTGGCTGGAGAGGTGGCCTGGTAGTTTAGACTGTCACCAAGTCTGTCCGTAGGCTGTGCAGTTGAACCTGTGGGACCTGTTTTCCGTTGAAGGATTCTAGTAAAAGTACAACCACCGTGGCTTTGCTTAACTTTAAGTGGACCGCCTCCATGGCCACCAAGAGTGGGACATTTTCTACTTTGTGAGCTTGGGAGGTTTTCTTTTTCTGGTGGAACCTGGGGATGAACTAAGGCCCTTGGTTCTTGCCAGGCAAGCTCTTATTCTACTGAGCTGTCTCCCCGGCTGCTCTTTTTATTTTATGAGCAGAATATATTTATTGAGGGAAAGAAAAGCTGTCCAAGAAAGGGACAGGAAGGGGGCCGAGTGGGTTGTTCCCCTTTAAAAAACAAAACATTCATTCATTGAGCTTTCATTTATTTGGTACAGGGTCTTGCTCTGCAGCTAGACTTGTGATCCTTCTGTCTCAGCATCCCCAGCACTGGGATTAAAAGATGTGTGCCATCATCATGCCTGGTTTTAGTGGCTGGCATGGCACACAGAGTCAGTACAGCATGTGGTACCAGGGATTGAATGAACTTGGGACCTTGTTCTTGCCAGGCAGGCGCTTAGACCACCGAGCTATCTCTTCTGCCCTTGGGAGGTTTTCTTAACAGTCAATTTAGTGTGATAAACAAAAACTGCTCCTGCTGCAATTTTTATTTCTCCACGTTCCCAAAAGCTTGTTAACTCTGGTGTTGATAACTTCATCATGAAGTCTCAGCCATACAATGTATTCCTCCTCCCCCCCCTCCCCCCAGTACTGGGGATTGAACTCAAGACCTTGCACTTAGTTGCCAGGCAAGCACTGAGTTCTCCAGGGATGAATTCCTTCCCCTCTCTGAGTAGAGCACCAGTTTGGTTGGTTTTCATCCTTCTGGGGGATTGCACGCCAGTCTCCCAAGAGCATGGCATGTTATGTTTATGCACTTTGTGCACACATTACAAGTAATAACCCTGGAAGCCAGGCGTGGTGGTGTATGCTTATCATCACTCAGGAGACTGAGGCAGGAAGGTTCCACAAGAGTGCAGGGTGAGCATGAACTGCTGAGGTCCAGCCTCAGTTTTCAGGGAACTACACAACCTGAAGAGAAGAAAGCAGGCAGTGAAGAGGAAAGACTCAGAAATGTAGTGGGGTAGGAGGGAAGAAGAGTGTCTCTCAATAACAAAATCAGTAGCCTTTATACGTGAGTGATTTCATAAGCTTTCTTCATGTAAGATTAACATGTAGCTGTTCATCCATAAGCAAAAAGCAACTTAAATTTTGATAGCAACTTAAATTTTGATTAATATGAGTACATAGTATAAGCTAAGAGTGGTCATGAAAACTCAATTAGTCATTGTTCTTTTTGTTCCATTTCTGCCCTACCGAAACTCAGCTTGAGGGGGGGCTACTTTCTCACTGCCTCAAGGTCTTGACTAACTTCCTTGTTATTGTTGAATGTTCCTGGCTTAGGCTTGACCCTTTCTGCAAGTTTATAAGGTAGGAGGCACAGAATCTACCTCACTTAAGTTGTGCCAAAACCCTGGGTAATTAATTGTGTGCTCTCTCTTACATGAATCATACGCCTAACAATCCCCCAGCGGGTTTGTACAGACATCCATATGAAGCTCTGCTCTGCAGATTGTCCACACTTGAGACTTTGTCAGAGGCTAAGTGATGGATGGCTTTCCACATCTGAACTATACTGACTCCCTGTCTGAACTACCCCCAGCCCTGAAAAATAAGTATGGCACTTTATATTGCAGTTTTTATGTAACATACTGCAGAGATTTTCTTGCCATTAATATTAAATATTAAAAAAATAAATAAATCAGGGCCAGGGATATAGCTCAGTGGTGTAAGTGCCTGCCTGGCAAGCACAAGGTCCTGAATTCAGTCCCTGGTTACCGCCAAAATAAAACATTTAAAAAAATATTTTTATGCTTGCACAATTTGGCTTTAATTTTATTTAAGCGGTTGTCTAGTTTCAAGTTTTCATTGTTACAGAAAAGTCTGCTGTGATCATTCTTTTTTTTTTTTTTGGCCAGACCTGGGATTGAACTCAGGCCCTTGGGCTTGACAGGCAAGCACTTATTCTACTGAGCTATCTCCATGGCCCAGGGTTCTTTTCTGGAGGCTTTAAAAAAGTACAGCAGACAGCTCTTCTGGGTGTCCAGACTCCAGGAGCAGGGCTTCACGTGGGAAATACAGGATTGTGATGCTTGGGAGCCTGTAGGACCTAATGCTGTTTCCGTAATTGGATAGAGGCTGAATTTATTTACATATAGACAATGGTGACACTCCAGGGACACTTTGTACCTAAGGCAGCACAACAGACAGGGGCGGGTGTAAGTGAGCCACGGAGGACAGCAGCGTTGGGATTGGCTGCACTCATCTATCTCATTGCGGACCTGCCCCTGCCCCTGCCCCTGCCCCTGCCCCTGCCCCTGCCCCTGCCCCTGCCCCTGCAAGGATACTGCTCCTCACCCCAGTACATCTGGGAACTGACAATCTAGTGATTTCCATTTTCTCTCTTTTTTTTACCCCATTTTCTCTTGGGGAGTTGTTACCCAATGCTCTTGAGGTTTTGAGTTCTTTTCCTTTTTTTAAAAAATAGGGTCTTGTGTAGTTCAGACTAGCCTTTGAAGTTGGGTGATCTTGCTGCCTCAGCCTTCCCAAGTGCTGACTATAGCTCCCCATGTCTGGCTGAAGCTTCAGATTCTCTTTGTTTGAGATGGGGGTCCTGGGGTCTTGCTCTGTAGTGCAGGCTGGCCTTAGACCTGTGACAAATAAGAAACATCAGTATCCTTTTCCCTTTCCCACCCTGCTTAATGCTTCACTTAATGTGTTCCAATTGGTGGGTTCTGTTTTGTTTTGGTCGTGCAGAAATTAATCCCAAGGTGTAAGGACTGAGCTACTTCCTCAGCTCTTCATTATTCAGTTGAAGACAGGATCTTGCCGAGTTATCCAGGCTGGATCCTACTGCCTCAGCCTCCTAGAATATAAACCACTGTGCCTAAACTCTTTAAATTTGTGTTTTTCAAACTGTTCCTTTTTTTTTAAATTTTTTTTAAACTATCTCTCATGCATATTCCTATGAAATTTTGCCTGATCCTTCATATGCCTCTTTCAAAGGACAGAGTGTACAGAATGAAATGTCAAGAGCAGCCATTGTGCTGAGCGCGTTTGGCCCCCTGGGGTCCCCACTCATGCCATAGTTCCTAACCTTGTTTTCTGAACATTCTGAAGGACTTTGCTAGTCATACTTTTTAAGTGTGCTAAGAAGTATCTAGAATCTTTGGAGAGAAACAAGAAAGAAACCAGCCCTGGAATGGTGTGGACTTCCTGCTGCTTACCCTTAGCACCTTGAGGGAGTTGTAACTACAGCTGAGATCTGTGTTAAGTAGTCCTGAGGAGTCTGGGAAGGGCCACTCACAGCTCTGCTGTTTGAGGCAGCAAACTGGAGTAGACAGTTTGGAAGATAGAGGGGGGGAGCTAGGGGATCCAGTCCTAAGCGCTCCAGGCTACCAGGATAAAGCAGTCCTGCCAAGGGCATCTATCTCACCAGATGACTGAGCCCCTGGATGTACAGTTGTTATTTCCATGTGCTATTTTATGGTAGCAGGATGTGTGTTCGTGTTGGTACTAAGAATCATTTTCTTTATATGTGAAGGATGTTTTTTCTCTTCTCATTTTGAGAAGAGAAAAAAAAAGTTACTAAACGAAGAGAAGGATGCAGCCTCAATCCTTGGATGCTTAGGGCTGAGGGAGATAGAGAGAGGGATGGGCCTGCTGCCAGGGAGGGAGGCACCAGTGCTGGTAGGAGTGGGCTGTGGGGTGGATTGCTGGTGGGCAGAGGTTGGGTCTGGGAATCAGCATTCCTCAATTGGAGCCTGTCTGCCATTTGTTATCTGTGTGACCTTGGGTGCTCCTCCTGCAAGCCTCCGCTTTCATCAGGTGCTGTGTGTCCTCACACCTGCTGTATTAGGTCACTGCAGGGCTGAGGGAGAAGGCTGTAGTGCAGTGCCGTGCCATGCCTGTATTTCATATGAATGGAGTTACTGTGATTGTTTTTGCTATTATTTATTTATTTAGTTAGTTAGTTCTAGGGATTGAACTCAGGAACTTGTGCTTGCTAGGTAGGCATTCAAGCTACTGAGCTATCTTATCTCCCCAGGTCCCCCCTCCCCCCTTTTGAGATGGAGTTTCACATTGTCAGGCCTGACCCTGAGACCTCAATAAACATACCACCTTCTATGAACAACAACTAACAACTTAAAAGACCATGTTGCCTTCAAACACGTGGCCATATAGAAATCTGGGGCTGGACATACGGTCACCTGATGCCAGAGCATCCAGCATTACCTGCATACCCTGTGCTGACATTCTTGGAACTTTGTTCCCATACCATATCCAGAGTCCTCCCCAAAGCCTTTATAAATTTATAAAGGCTCTCCTAGACTACCTGCAGATATATATATATATATATATATATATATATATATATATATATGTATATGTATATGTATATGTATATGTATATTTATATTTATATTTATTTTCCCCCCGGAGCCGGAAGTTGAACTTAGGCCCTTGTGCTTGCCAGGGAAGTACTTATTCCACTGAGCCATATCCCCCGGTCCTGCTGCAGATATAATTTTGAAGGGCCAGCCAAATATCAGTGAGGAGATGGCTCAGTAGAATAAGCACTTGCCTAGCAAACTCTAAGAGTCCTTAGTTCAACCCCTGGCACTGCAAAAAAAAAAAAAAAAAACAACTGATTAAAGCACCAGTAAGCAGGCACAGAGGCCCTGGGGTTCAATCCCTGGGCCAGCCCTGCCCAATTGAGACAGGGCCTGGTGGTGTGTGCCTGTAATCCCAGCTCTTGAGAGGTTGTAAACAGGTGGATTACTATGAGTCTGATCTACTAGTGAGACCTGAACACCCTGTAGACCCTTCCCACCAAAAAGGAATAATTTTTTTATTTTATTTTATTTTATTTTATTTTATTTATTTATTTTTTTTTTTTTGTCTTTTTGAGACAGGGTCTCACTATGCAGTTCAGGCTGGCCTTAAGCTCCCTTTGTAGCTCAGGCTGGTCTCAAACTCACAACAATCCTGCCTCAGCCTCCCGAGTGCTGGGATTATAGGCATGCGCTACCACGCCCGGCTTAAAAAAAGGAATAATTTTGATCTCAGCCTACCTGTAGCTAGGTGAAATTAAGTTAGCCTTTCCTCACATAAACCTGTGTAATTCACAGGTCCTTGAACTCACAGCATAGACACATGACTTTGAAATGTGGTGATCCTCCTGCCCCAGCCTCCCAAGGGATTGCAGGCATTTGCCACCACACCTGGCATAGTCACAGATTTTAAGGGTAGGAATAGAAAAGGAGGAGCCTCCATGGAAGGTGATTTCTGTCTGTGTAGGCTCTTTGTAGAGGGCCATGTCCTCAGCAGAACTGGTCTCCCCAGTCCACCAGATCACTGAGCAATGTAGGAAGGAAAGCTGAATCCAGGGAGCTTGGTGGTCACTGCTGAGCTGGTTCCTACGTGCTCTTGGATGCCTGAAGTTTGGGCCTGTCAGAGCCTTCCCAAGGGCACTTGTATCGCCCTTCAGCCTCAGGCCAGTGCGAGCTCACCTCTGCTGCCCCTTGCTCAGCCCTGTGCAGGGCCCTGGGCACCTTTCTACCTCCCTCAGCCAGGGTGCCCAGTGGTGGTGGTGGGCTGGGCTTCTGTGAGTTGGGGGTCCTCATGTGTTTGCTCTGTTGTCCCGTAGCTCATCAATGCCGTGGTCCTCCTGATTTTGCTGAGTGCCCTGGCCGATCCCCATGAGTCCCGCTTCTCCAGTTCTGAACTAGGAGGGAACTTGGCACTCCTGGACGATGCCAGTAAGTACGGGGTGGCACCTGTGAGTGTTCTGGGATTCCCAAGGAGAGCTATTGCTGCCCTTCCTATTCAAGCACAAATACTGATTCATGGACACTGTTCCATCCTTGCAAAGCAGATAAAATGTTTTGTGCTGCTCATGTTCTTGCGCTGTTTTGTGAGTTTAAGTAGGGTCTCTTCTTTCCATGTAATGCCAACTTACCGCTTTTTGAGACAGGATCTCACTATGCAGTTCAGGCTGGCCTTTGAGGTCCCTGTAGCCCAGGCTGATCTGAAACTCAGAACAATCCTCCTGCCTCAGCCTCCTGAATGCTGGGATTATGGGCATGCTCCACGCTGAGTTTAGGGATTTTTCTATGCTCAGGCCTTTCTGAGCTCGGTCTTCTTAAAATTTGTTCTTTAAGATAGGACCTCATTATGTCCTTAAGTTGCCTGGGCTACTGTAATCTTAGCACTTGGGAGGTTATAAACAGGAGGATCACTATACGTCCAATCTACACAGTGAGATCCTGTATACCCTTTCCAAAAAAAAAAAAATGCTTGAGCTAGGCTTAAACTTGAAATCTTTTTGCCTCAGCCTCTTGGAGGCTGGGATGACAACAGCCAGCTTAGCTAGGTGAATCAGCTAGCTCCTGTTGGACAAATAGGCTCAAGGCAGTTTGGAGCCTGACCCAGCCAGGCCCAGATGTGCCAGCCTTGAGCTAGTCGCTTTTCTGTGCCTTAGGCTTTCCCTCTGAAAGAGAAGGGCATAGATCCACTTACCTCAAAGGGTTGGGGTGAGGACCAAATGGGTGTTTGGTGCGGGACCCAGTGGTGGCAGGTGCTCAGCACTATGCACTGTCCTGTTGTCCTTGCTCAGAGCTGTTACTGCGGAAAAATGGGAGTGCCTTTCAGCAGAGAGATGGGACTTCTGAGTCCGGAGCCCAGGGAGAGGTCTAGACTGCAAGGTACAATTGAGGCCTTCACCTAATGAGTGGCATTTGTGTTAGGGAGAAAGGAGGGGGGCAGAGGAGACTCAGGATGGAGCCGGGAGAGCCCTGTGCTAACCGGGGCAGGGATATCAATGTTGAAGTCCCATGGAATCTGGGCGGCTTTGTGTCTGTTCTCATTCTCACTGCTGTCCACATAAGGAGAGAGCTGGGCCACCTTGTCCGGGATTTAGAATCACACCAGAGTTGTGGCTTCGCTATATATTGCCCATTCTCTTTATTCCCGATAACCCAATTACCCTTAGGGATTCTTTCAGAAAGGATGATGAGTTTCATTCATGTTAAAATATCTATGCCTTTATTCCCCTGAGCTTAAAAGCTATGTTAGCTACACATAAGACGTGTGATTGACATTTGAAAATAAAAGTTCTCTTTCACAGTTTCCAGGATGAGAATTACTTTCCTGAGGTGGCTGAGGTTAGAAAAAGTAGTTGTACATGTCCCTGCTGTGGTTCTGCCCTGGCCCTGTGGTAATGTTACAGGGTCCAGCTGGGGTGACTTGTGCCATAGGAGTAATGCAGCTGCCTCCACAGCTGCTTGCTGCACCTTAGGACTGGAAAGTAGCAATTTGTAATGTCCTTTGTACTAATTTGAGTACGTTTCAGGTTTCTCTTACATTTCATGTATTTGAAAAGATTGAATGGTTTTTTGAACACTTTTTTTTTTTTTTTTTTTTTTTTTTTTTTTTTTTTTTTTTTTTTTTTTTTTTTTTTTTTTGATGGTTCTGGGAAGTGAACCTATGACCTTCTTACTGAGTTGTTCCTCCAGCGTACCCACCCTCATTTATTTATTTATTTTGGCGGAATTGGGGATTGAATTCAGACCCTTGTGCTTGTCAGAGAAGTGCTTATTCCACTGAGCCATCTCCCCAGCCCCCCCTTATTTTGAAATAGGGTCTCCCTAGGTTGCCAGGATGGGCTTGAACTTATGACCCTCCTGCCTCAGCCTCCCAGTATGCTGGAGTTATCAGCACCTTGCCTAGCCACATTTGCCATTTTGAAACCAGAATACGGTTTGTATTAAATCAGCATTAGATACTGCGAGGATCAGTTTTCCAATGTGTGTGGATTGGGGTCGGGGAGGGTACTTGGGACTGAACCCAGGGACTTTGGACTGAGCTATTCCACCAACCAATTTGATGTAACTAAATTTAATTGATTTTTTTTTTATATATATTTAGTACATAAACTACATATTTATTGTGTATTATATTTTATGTATTATTTATGTATTTTGAGGTAGAGTTTTGCCACGTTGCTGTGGCTGGGCTGGTGCTTATCCTCCTGCCTCGGCCTCCCAGAGCTGTGGGATTATAGGCAAGTGCCACCTTACCTGGCTTCTCCAGATACTTATTGATTGATTGATTGATTGATTGATTATACCAGGGATTGAACTCAGGATCCTGTGCTTGCCAGGCAAGCAGTTATTGTACTAGATCTTTATTTTTGAAATTCTTCAAAGACTTGGCATGTACAATAAAGCCAATTTTACTTTTTCATGAACAATAGTTTTTAGTTCCTCTATTTTGGGGAGCGTACTTTGTATTAAGCATTGAGATCAGCATGCATGTTCCTTTTTCAGCTCATCTCTGCTTGTGGTGACCTTGTTTCAAATAAGTACTTAGTGCCTCCCTGCAGCTCCTGGCTGTATGGGGCAGTTTGTACCTAGATGGTAGCTATCCTTGGGAATGAGAAGGGCTTCCTAAGGTGTTAACATTAGAGCTGGGATCCGAACAACTGAAGAGAGGGTGCTGATCACATGACAGTACAGAGAGCTGCTTCTGGTCATTGGCACTTTGGATGTGCAGAGCCCTGTGGCATTGTTGATCTTTTCTGTTTTTGAGATAGTGTCTTTCTTCAACTTGCTCTGTATGTGTAGCTCAGGCTGCCCTGAATCTTGGCACAGTCCTGTGCCTCATTCTTGTAAATGCTGGAATTAGAGCACTTACATCCAGCCTCGCACTGTGATTTTGCTGCTTGTGACCAGCCAATTGGTGTAGCTGTGGGGAGCAGGACTAGAGGGGCAGACATGCTCACACTCATAATGATTGGGCTGTCTCACCCATGCAGAGGTTTTGCTTAGAACCAGGAGGTACAAATGAGTTTGTGGCAATTACAGTGTTGTGGAAAAACTGACGGGCTTGATGGAAAACGCTTTTTGTATTTTAGGGAAGGGTCTACAGGGTTTTCAGTATCTCACTGCTAGGTGGGACTCATAGTGATCTGCCTATTTACAGCTTCCCAAAAGCTGAGATTACAGGCACACATCACCATGCCCAGTCTCATTCACTATCTCTGTGTGCCCCAGTGGCCGAGGTGGGGCCGGGACTGGCACCTGCGTGGCAGGCCCAGGGGTCAAACCTTTGACCCCTGCGCCTACTTGCAGGCACTTAATTCACTGAGCTATTTGGCCAGTGCAGGCCAGAAAATACTTTGCACCAGGGTGTTTAGGAGGCAACTTTTTATTACCACCAGTAGGCTGATGAGGAATCACTCCTCAAAGCATCAGCACAGGCTTAAGGTGAAAGAGGGACTTACATACTTTTAGTGAACAGGAATTACAGAGTCAATAGGTAATGGGTTAATAATTGGTTACCTCTATTTTGTCAGATGTCAGACATCAGAAGTGTCAAGGTAGGTTTCATGGAGGGGGGAAGATGTGGGTGGTTAGAGGCAAGGCAAGTGGACAAGATTTGATGTGACCTTGAAAGGCCCATCTGCGTTGGGCAGATAGTACTTGAAACAGTTTAGAAAAACAAGAGTATGTGTACAGGGCACTGTGCAGCTGGCCAGGCAGACCTGCGTCACTTCTGAGTTGCAGCTCCATGGCCAAGGACACTGAGTGGCTGCCGAGTTATGAAGCTGTAGTTTTAAAGAAATTTTTATTATCATTTAGTCTCCACTACATTAGAGCTCTAAAGGAATATTACGCCGGGCGTGGTGGCGCATGCCTGTAATCCCAGCACTCGGGAGGCTGAGGCAGGAGGATTGTTGTGAGTTTGAGACCAGCCTGAGCTACAAAGCGAGCTTAAGGCCAGCCTGAACTGCATAGTGACCCTGTCTCAAAAAGACCAAAAAAAAATAAATAAATAAAAAAAATAAAGGAATATTACTTATTGTACAGAATTTATATGTATAGAGTGGATCAGAAGGCCAAAGTTATTTCAATAGTTGTAAGCAGCATATCTTTCTCAGAACATTTTTTGCACACTTTGTCTCCATTAACTATTAACTGAAAAAGAATGGGTGGTTTAAGTTTAGCATAATGTTTGCACTTACAATTGGTGTATAAACAGAATGGCTTTATGGAGAATCTCAGAATGTTCCAATAGTGGCTTCATTATTAATTATGTTTTTCGCCATTTGACAGATATATACATTGCTATTGCGATTTCTCTGCTCATGATTGTGATCTGTGCGATGGCGACCTATGGTGCATACAAGGTGAGAAGCGGCCTGACCTGCCCAGTTCTGTAACCAGCGATGGAGAATGTGCAGGGCTTCAGCCAGCCTGCCGGGGCACATGTGCTACAGGGTGGCCACGCTGGTGTAAGCTGCGCTTCTCTGCAGTGAGCATGGAGGAAGGCTTTGGAAGTTTGAGTCTTACTCTAGCCTCAAACTGCACTACTAGGAAAACCAATGAAGGCAGTATTTAGCCCCAGCCGTGTGTGCTGAGTCTTGTTTGTGGCCTGCTTCTACCTGGCAAGCCAGTTGCTGTCTTGTCCTGGTATAATGAATGTCAGTTCCTCCACATCCCTTTAGTTCAATCCATGGCCTCATGGCCTCTCTGAACTCAGCCACAGTCTGTCCTGTAGCATGGAAGGCACTGAATAATCTTCTGTTTTCTTGTATTTAGCAACGTGCGGCCTGGATCATCCCGTTCTTCTGCTACCAGATCTTCGACTTCGCCTTGAACACCTTGGTTGCAGTCACTGTGCTTGTGTACCCCAACTCCATTCAGGAGTACATACGGCAGCTGGTAAGCCATGGTGGGGTGGGCGACTTGGTGCCAGCCTTGCCTTGCTCATCTTGCTCACGTACCCTGGCAGACTGGGCATACAAGGCCCTGTTGGTTTGCTGCTTTTTCTTTTTGACAGAACTGGGGATTGAACTCAGGCCCTTGCGCTTGCCAGGGAAGCGCTTATTCTACTGAGCCATCTCCCAGGCCCCTGCTTTTTTCTTTTTGAGACTTGTCTCAATGCAGTTCAGTCTGGCCTTGAGCTCACTTAGAGCTGGGATTATAGGCATGCAACACCGCATGGCAGTTGGTTTGCTGCTTAAAATAATTACACTGGCAGGGGGTTTGGCTCAGTGATGGAGGACTTGCATAGCAAGTCAGTTTCCCCTCTTCAAACTCTGCTGTCCTGGTGGGGCATCAGGGTGCATGCCTATAATCCCAGTGCTCTAGAAGCTCTTTTGGTAATAGTTTCTGGGAGTTGGAGGCCAGCCTAGGCTGCATAGTGATTTCAAGGCCAGCCTGAGTTGCATAGTGAGACCCTGGCTCAAAAAAAACAAAGCAACTGCTGCTGTCCTTGGGAAGATCACATCCATCCCCCAGAAGTTTAAGGACTTGTCACTCCCATCTGTAGTGTCCTTTTCATTTTTGTCAGTCTGATTATAGGAAGGTCATTTAAGCTGGCCATATAGAGTTGCATTCCTGTGATCCCAGTTCTTACGAAACAGGTCCATGCTTGGGTGTTGCCTCATCTCAGTCAACAACTCTGTGCCCTCTGATGTATCAGTTGCTGCTCCTATGGTGTAGCTCCCTGTCCTGCAGCATGGAAGGCGGAGCCATCTCTGCTCTTGGAGCCTTGATGCAGTGATCTGGTACCAGAACGAAAGTCAGCATCTGCATTGCTTGCCATGGAGTGGTGCGGGTCCCTGGCTAGCTGAGCAGCACCAAGCCATCTGTCCTCAGCAGATTCAAATGCTGGTCTGCTGAGAACATCCCTGGGGCTGAGACCTCACTGCAGCAGGGAAAGTGGCTATGTAGTGCTACTCGACTTCTTACCATTCCACAGCTGCTCTCAAGCAGGAAAAAGAATGGGATCCTCCCCCCATTGCAGTGGAGTTAGGAAAAAAGAGCTGTTTGTTGTCAGCATTTTCACAGGGGACTCATGTCACCCTGAGAACCTTGAGCAAAGCTTTGTCTCCACTTTTTTTTTTGGTGGAACTGGGGATTGAACTCAGACTCTGAAGCACTTATTCCTCTGAGCCATCTCCCTGGCCCTCCACTTTTCTATGAGATTTTTCATTGGAAATCAGTGTGAAATTAAAAAGAGCAGAGCAGCATTTGAGTGAGAGATCGGGGAAGAGTGGGAAGTTGAAGCTCCGCTGATACTTCAGCTATAGCTGCACCTAGACGTAGCTGAGATCCTAGCCACCAGTTTCCTCAGTGAGCTCTGCTGTACAGATAACCCATAGGTACCTAATTTGACCCAAGGAAGTGTCTCCTCAGTGCATCTCTGTCTTGTGGAGCCAGGGCTGGCATAGTGATGACATTGATCAGTATTTATAAGATCAATTTTTAAAAAAATATTTACATGGGTACAGGGTCTCACTATGCAGCTCAGATGCATACAGATCCTCCTGTCTGAGGTGAGCCTCCCCAGCGCTGGGATTATAGGCATGTGCCACCATATGGTACCCGGGTTTCCGAGCCAGCACAGCATGTGGTGCCAGGAATGAGTCTTTGTGCTTGCCAGGCAGGCGCTTAGACTGCCAAGCTATCTCCCCAGCCCTATAAGATCAGTTTTTAAAAAAACACCATGTACTTTTACTTGTAATTGCAATCCACTGATAGAAGGGAAGGGAGTGCGTCCTGTGTGTTGTATGAAAGACAAATGAGAGCTGTGCACCAGGCTGTGCGGTGGTGGTGGCGGCGGCGGTAGCAACAGCTGCCTTACCAGTCAACACAGCTGTGTGCAGATTGTGTTTTGAAAACTAGATCACAACTTGCATTAAAAACCATGCCTACAGCCAGGTATGGTGACACATAGCTGGAATCTCAGCACTTGGGAATCTGAGGCCGGAGTGTTATTGCAGGTTTGAGGTCAGCTTAGGCTACATAGTTCAAGACCAGTGTAAGCTGCATAGGAAAGAAAATAAATAAAAAAAGTGCAAAACATGTTCACTTTGCTGGGAAAAGTGAATGTCAGGGTCTGTGGAGAGCCTTACGTGCTTCCTTCCACTCGGATCTCTTTAATTCTGCATGAACAGTATGGTTTCTTCTTGATTTTTATAAGCATTGCCAGGCTATTTTTACCTTTAGGGTCTCTGCAAAACCCTTTCCAGGAGTTCTTGAGCTGATCACAGAAAATTGGTTCTGCCAAGGTGGAAGATCTCAGGGCTTAGCCTGTGGCATGGGGAGTAGGGAATGAGTCACAGAGGGACCCCTGTTCTCCTCAGCACTTCCGTGTCTCAGTGCTGCTCCCGAGGGGCACAGACACAGTATGGGGCAGCAAGGACGCGGGGTGTGTGGCACCTGCGCGGCCTCATGCTACACCCCAGCCATCCTGGAGGCACAGCTGTGGGGAGCTCTAGTCTTGCAGGCTTGGTCTTTTGGGGATTTTCCTATGACTTGTGTTTAGATGCTAGGACTCTATTTTACTTTTTTTTTTTATGAGCAGAATAGATTTATTGAGGGAAAGCTCCTGTCTTAAGAGAAGGACAGGAGGGGACTTTTTTGTTTATTTGTTTGTTTGTTTTGTGGTACTAGGGATTGAACTCAGGACCTTGTACTTGCCAGACAAGTGCTTATTCTACTGAACTATCTCCCTGGCTTCTTTCTTTTGTCTTTATGAGGCAGTCTCACTGTGTACTTCTGGATTCTTGTGTAGCCCAGGCTGGCCTACTTAGTGATTCTCCTGCCTTGGCCTCTCAAGTACTGGGATTACAGGCATACGCCACCATACCCAGCCAAGGGGGTGTTTCCAATGAAATTTATTCAGTGCTGGGGCCAAACCCAAAGAATCACATGTGCTGCACCGCAGGCCCACATCCTGAGCCCTGTTTTTTGTTTTTTTTAAATGTATAGATTCTTGTTATAAAAGAAGTGGCTCTTTGGGAAGCAGTAACACTGGCAATGATCACCTGTATCTCCAGCAAAACACCAGGATAGTACATTTCTCCCCCTTGCCTGGTGCATATCCCTTAGGAGGTTCAGAACTTGCCGTAAATCCAGATACCAGAGGTGTAGGAGATGTCCCTGATGGAGACCATGGCTTCTTACCTTGTGTGTGCTGAGGTAAAAAATGTGCCTGAGTCTCCCTTTGCTCTTAATGGAATTAACTCCCAGCCTAAGAACAAACCTTTCTGTCTCTGTTACGGCTTTGTTAGTAACAAAGGCTGAGAAATGTTACACTGGTCCTTAATAATCATTGTTAGCATGGCTTGATGCTTTCTGATGAGCACATCTGAACTGAGTATAATCTCCAGGGACTGAGAGTTGCCTTTTCTTTTGCAGCCTCCTGATATGCCCTATAAAGATGACATCGTGTCGGTGAACCCTACCTGTTTGGTTCTTATTATTCTTCTGTTTTTCAGCATTATCTTGACATTTAAGGTAAGCACTGATGTCTTAAGTTACTTTCTTGTTGCCAGCATACAATAGCCAATGCCCATAACACTAGGGAAGAAAGTTTTATTTTGGCTCATACTCTTTAGAGGGTTCTGTCCATAGTTACCTGGCTCTAAGGCAGAGCAGCCAGGCAGAGAAAAGCAGAAGGATCAAGGGAGAGGGAGACAGACGCCCCATACAGGCTCTGCCCCAGTCACTGTCTCCTCCTGAATCCTGGCATTGGGTTAACTTTTAACTCCCGATAAACTCATCCGTAGATGAGTGTCACGCTCTCATTATCACAGTCACCTCCCAAAAGCTCTACCTGTGAGGCTTCAGGAGGGACATATAGCTGGAAACATGACACTTAAGATTTTAATTAGGATTCAGATATTATTAAATGTATTCCTGAATGCCACAGTAAAAAACAGTTCAATTTAAGAGTGATTTTTGATTTTCAAACATTACATTTTCTTCTATAGTCTCTGAAGGGTAAACACTGGCCAGAACCAAGGCCACAGGGCAGCCAAGGGTTATGCCAAACTGCATTTGGCTAGGAGTGAATTAGAACAGTATTACTTAACCCACTGTGTAGTATGTAATAACTACAGCATATGATGCAGTAGGCATCTTTTATCTTTTTGTTTTGGTGGAACTGGGGGTTGAACTCAGGCCCTTGGCACTTGTCAGGGAAGTGCTTATAAACACAGCCATCTCCCCAGCCCCATTTTTGTTTTAAGACAAGGTCTTGCTAAGTAATCCAGGCTGACTGAATTTACGGTGTAGCCCAGGCTAGTCTCAAACTTGCAGTCCT
>PVKA01033734.1:0-24096 GCA_004027165.1 Ctenomys sociabilis | reverse complement strand
CTCCTAATTTCTATTAGTTCATTCAAAACAAGTTTTGTGTGTTTTCATGTCTATATCTTGTAATCTGAGCAACTACTTTGAAGATAACAATAAGTAATTTACTAATCATTTGTTCCTTCTATATTCATTTAATGTTTTGTATCACTGCTTTTAATGCCTTTTCTCTTTAAAAGAAAGAAAATTTTAATATTTCACAGTAATAATGCTCAATCTTGAATGATTTCAATTCCTAAATCAAAAACTGATTGGCAAATTGGAAAATAATATACAAAGTCCAGTAGAGTACTGTATTTAAGAAACTCCTTTAAACCAAGAGGAAATTCATAGACTGAAAATCAACAGATAAAGAACCCTGTTCCATGCAACAGGAACCCCGATGTAAGCAGCAGTTGCCATTTTATTTTCAGACAAAATGTACTTCAAGGAAAAACTGGGCCAAAGAAAGAAAGTCCTTACATATTAATTAATTGAAAAACTCACGGAAAGCAATGATAATTAGAAACATATGTGAACCAAGCAAGGTACACCTAACACTAAAACAAAACATAAAACAAACACTACTTGATATAAAAGAATAGATAAATATCAAAATAAATTCAATGGAAAACTTTCGTACCACACTAGTACAAATAGATAAATCAACTAGACAAAAAATCAACAAAGAACTATCATAGTCAATATACACATTAGAATAAAACGAAGTCCTAGATATCTACAAAGTGTTCAACCACAAAACAAGAGAATATGTATTCTTTTTGCTACACATGGCTATTTGTTCAAAATATACCACATGTGAGAACCTAAACCATGATTAAATAAATGAAAAAGAATATAAATTATCTCTTATATATTATCAGATCATACAAAAAAGAAATTAGAATTACAAAAAAATCACAAAAATTAAGCAAACAAATGGAAAGTATAAAATACACTGTTGAATGTTCAGTGGGTCATGAAAGTAATTAGATAGATTTTCTTATTTAAAAGGTAAAACCACTACAACATAGGAGAACCTACATATATATTTCCAGCAGTAATAAGGGGGAAATTATAGCTGTGAATTTCAAATGAGAAAAACTGTCAGTACAAGTAAGTAATTTAATGATGTACATCAAGTCCTAGACATGCAAGAACAATCCAAATACAAGATTACTATAAAAAAGCAATTACAGAATTCAGAGCAGAAATCAATGAAATTGAGACTAAAAATGTTATACAAATAATAAATTGAATAGCTGTTTCTTTAAAAAAATAAACAAATTAGACCTTTAGTCAATCAAAACCGAAAAGAGAACACTTAAGTCAGAAACATTTAAAATCAAAGTGAACATACAGATATCAAGATTATTTGTAACTAATTGGAATAATAGCACACATATACAGCTACTTTCTCTTAGTTCAATGAGAAGAAAGATTTGTACTAACATTGTTTAGACAAGTTATCATGTCTGCATCTAATATTAATAGCTACTATGAACACAACAATATGAAATGTATTAATGTAACTGTCCTACTATCCTGTTTTGAAACTGCCTCATTGCTATTTATTTCTCAACAAAATTAATAAAAAAATAACTAATTGGAGGGCTGAGGAAATGGCTCAGTGGAATAAGAGTTTCTTTGGCAAGCACAAGGGCCTGAGTTCAATTCCCGGTTCCGCAAAAAAAAAAAAAAAAAAAAAAAAAAAAAAAAAAAAAAAAAAAAAAAAAAAAAAAAAAAAAAAAAAAAAAAAAAAAAAAAAAAAAAAAAAAAAAAAAAATTGTAACAAATGCATTGAAGAGTCAAGAGGAAATGAATAGATTCCTACATAACTCCAAACACATTGAGTCAACCTCATCTTTGACAGAGTGGACAAATGTGTATGCTGGGAAAAAAAGATGACCTCTTTATCATATGATGCTGGGAAAACTGGTTGTACACATATAGAACACCAAATCCAGCCCTATATCTCTCACCATATACTTAACAAAAATTTAAATGTTTCACGTATTGAAATGTTAACACATAAACACTTCACTTGATAGAATGTAAATAGGTAGCACTCTAGAAATCATAATCATAGATGAGAACTTATTGAACAGAATTCTAGTTGCACAAGAAATAACATTAAAAATCAACAAATGGGAGCACATAAAATTAAAAATATTCTGTGTAGAAAAGGAAATAACTGATAGGGTAAAAAGACAACATACAAAATTATGCGAAAATCTAGAATACATAAAGAACTCAAAAATTTAGATTCCCTAAGTGAGAGGTGCAACCAAAATTGGGTGAGAACGAGGGATAGCTCAGCAGTATAAGCACCTGGCCTGGCAAGTGCAAGGTTCCAAGTTCAGTTCCCAGTACTGCAAAATACAAAACAATATAAAGCAAAAAAAAAGGGCAACTGAAATGAGTAGACTATTTTATTCAGAATAATAATTTCAAATGGTCAATAAATACATGAAGATGGTCACCATCACTGGCCATTAAAGAAACATAAATTAAAGCAATACCAGTATTCCATCTTACTCCAGAAAGAATGTCGATAATCAAGAACTGAAGTAATAATAAATGCTAGTGATGCTGCAGGGGAAAAGTAACCCTTCTACATTGGTGGGAATGTAAGCTAATATAGCTGTTATGTAAATCAGAATGGTAACTACTCAAAAATCTAAAATTGTAAATTCCATTCAACCTATCTATTGTCATTCTAAGTGTCTTCCCCAAAGAGTTAAAGGTATTTTATTACAGTGATTCATATCTACCCATTATTACAGCAGCAAGACTTATAATAGCTAAAGTTTGGAAGCAGCATATGTCTCCATCAAGGGACAAATGGGTAAAGAAATTGTGGTATTTACACAGTGATGCACAACTTCTCTAAATAAGGATGAATTTAAATTTTTTAGGTAAATGGGTGGTCATTTGGATTATAAGGTTAAGAAAAATAAATTAGACACTCAAGCTCAGATATGGCATGGATTGTCTTATATGAGAACACTGAAATATAAATAAGTTGAAGATGAAAATAAAATATAGGTAATAGAAAACAGTGAAATAGATCTTTTAAAAATAGGAAGGGAACTAAGAAATATACATGGTGGATGGTAAGAGGGTAAGGTTATGCAAAAAGAAGCAAGATGTACCAACCTGTTATCTGCAAAAATGTAATCACTATGTAATTCAAATATATACTAATATGTTATATTCTCTGCTTTTCAAATCAGGGTAATGCTAGTATCTAGAAATAAATTTGGGGGTGCTTCTGTTCTAAATTTCTTTTCTTTCTTTTTTTTTTTTTTTTTTTTACTTTTTTATGTATTTAGTACAGGGTATACAGGGTCTCACTACACAGACTGGACTCATAGTCACTCTCCGGTGTTCAACCTCCCAAGTCTGGGATTACAGGTGCACATCACCACGCCCAGTCTCAATTGCCATCTCAGCATAATCAACTGGTTTTAGTCCACTCAGCTCTCTGGCCGGCCCCGTATCAATTTCCTTAAAGAGTTTGAGGAGTATTGGCTGTATATCCTCACTGAAGATATTGAAGAATTAAGTGGCATTATTGTTTCATACTATCAATTGAAAATTTCTCAAATGATTTCTTCTTTAATAACATTTAAGGACTCAGAATATATTATGTAATGCCTATGTGTTTGTTAAATTTGTCTGTTTCCTTTTGTGATCAATCTCTAGTTGCAGAGTACTATAATTTGATAGTCTACAGGGAATGATTTCAAATAGTTCATATTTGTTTAGAGCAGGCTTTACAGACTAGTATGTGGTTTATTGTGGAGCATGGGCTACGTGCTCTTGAGCAAAGCACACCATAGATATTTATTAAGTCCATCTGTTCAGTGATGTGGTTCAGTTCTGATATTTCTTTGTAATTTTCTGTTTACTTAAACTTTCTGTGTAAAACTATCGCGTTGAAGGCACCCAGTATGATTACATTAGTATTTATATGATATTTTGTGTTTATTTTATGAAATTAAGTTTGCCAATGTTTGGTGCATGTATATTCAGAATTGCTTTTGCTTCCTGTTGAGTTGTTTCCTTAAATAACATGTAGTTACCATATTTGCCTCTACTAGGCAAATTTGCCTCAGTTTTTACTTGAGGTTGGCTCTTTTTGAGATAAAAATTGTGACTATTCTTTTCTTCCAAATGGTATTATATGGAACAAGACCTGAAAAGCAAAGAATATTCTTTTTTCATGCTTTAATATTCACTCAATCAGTTCATAGATGATACAAGTATCTTGAGTTCACCAAAGTATTAAATTTTGTTTTCTCATCCAGTCTACCAATTTGTGACTTTTAATTGTGGAGTTGAGGTCATATACACTGGGAGTTATTTTGAACAATATTCCTTTATTGCTGTCATTGTGTTTTTCTCTGTTATAGACTCTTTCATTTTTTCCTTTTCTCCCTCTCCATATTCCCTTGATGTATTTATTTCATCTAACTTTTGGGCTTTGTTGGCTTGTTGTCCCTTTTTAGTGTAACTTCAGTATTTTTCAGAGTGCTGGTTTAGTGTTGAAAACTTTCTTCTGGTATTCTTTGTCATGAAATATCCTTATTGCACCATCATGTTTTTTTCATTAAATTTATTGGAACATTTTTGGTATAGATAATGATTATATTCATTATAGGGAATTTGTACCTGTACATGATATAACTTGATTCTTTTTTTTTTTAATTCCCAAACCTCCATCAATCATACTTTTCTCTCCTTTTTTTTTTTTTTTTACAAAAGCTTAGATTTTACTTCTTCTTTCCTTTTTAGTTTCTTTCACCTCTCTGCTCTCTGTCTCTAGTTCCTCTTCCCATTTCAAATTTTTCTTGTTATTTTACCATAGGAATATATTTTGACCCCTATTTACACTTTTAGTTTCTCACTCCAGAGGAAAAATATGGTACTTACACGTTTGTCAGATTTAAGTGCATCCATTTAGCTAGAAATATTTCAAACTTATTCTTCTTTATGACAAAGTAATGATATATATATGTATATAATTATATATATAGTAATATATATAGTAATATATAATTATGTATAGTAATATATATAATTATATATAGTAATATCTATAGTAATACATATATATAGTAATACCTATATAGTAATACATATATACAGTAATACATACATATATATATATATATATCCAAAACTCCTTTATCCAATCATCATATCATTACTTAGTGGTCATTTGAGCTCTTTTCAAGACCCAGCAATTGCACCTTGTGCCACTGTGAACATGTGTGCGCATATATCAATGTGCTGTGGTGCTTTCCATTATTTCAGGAGAATATACCAAGAGGTCAAATGAAGCCTCTAGTCTTAGGGTTTTTTCATTCTCTACACAGATTTCTACAGTGTTTGTACCAGGCTATTCTCCCACTAACAGTGAAGAAGTTTATTTTCTCCCCACAGCCTGCCACAATAATGGTCAATATTTTTTCATATACTTACTAGCCATTTCTACTACACATGAGAAGTGTGCACTCATCTCAGATACCCATTATTTGATAAGTTAGGATTTCACAACTGCAAGACAGGCTTTGTACTAAATCCCTGGCTATAAGTTCTTTTATGTTCTAGATAAAATTCTTTTGTCTGAGAAACAAATAGAAGAGATGTTTTCCCCTCTGTGGGGTTTTATTCATCTTTCTGGTGTTTTCTTTTGCTATGCAAAGAGATGAGATCCCAGTTGGTAATTCTTTGGGCCAGTTACTGGGGTTTTGTGTGAATGGGGTTTTGTCCATGAAGTCTTTGTCTTCACCAATATTTTCAAGAACTCTACCTATTCTACTTCAAGCAGAGTTATTGTTTATGGTTTAATATTTAGATCTTTGATTTTATAGATATTTAGATCCATTTGGATTTTAGTATAGTACATGATGAAGGATATGGGTCTAGTTTTAATATTTGCCATGTGGAATATCAATTCATTCAGCTGCATTTAATAAGGAGGCTCTTTCTTCCAGTGAGCATGTTAGATCACATTGTCAAAGATAACATGTCTGAGTGTATTTTAAGTCATTTCTGGATCTTCTAAACTGTTCCATTTTTGCTCAGGCTTGTTTATGGTCAATAACATGCTGTTTTTATGATAGTAGCTTTGCAATGTAATTTCAAGTCAGGGATTGTGATGTCTCCTGCCTTGCCTTTGTTGCCCAGAATTGCCTTTGCTATTCTAGGTCTCTTCTGGTTTAAAATGCATTTTAGCGCTTTTCCTGTAATTCTGTGAGATATGGTGTTGGTCTTTTAATTGAGAATGCACTAACTCTGTAATCATTTTGAGAATCTGACCTTTTTCATTATTTTGATTCTACCTACTCAAGAGCAAGAAATATCTTTCAATTTTCTGATATTGTCTTCAAACTCCTGTTTTAGAGGACTGTATTTTCATTGTAGAGATCTTGCACTTCATTCCTTAGATTGATTCCTAAGTATTTATTTTTTCTTGACAATATTTTGTGAGGTTTTGTTTCTCTGATTTTTTTCACAATCATGATGTTTATTCGTGTACAAGCATGCTATTGATTTTCTGAGAGTTGATATTTTATCCTCTTATGACAGTGCATTTGGTTGTTAGATTCACTTGTCTTTTGTTAAGTTTTTATGTCATCTTCAAATGATATACATTAACTTCTTTTCCCATTGTTTTTTTTTTCTTTTATTTCTCTTTTTTTTTCTCTAATTCCTCTAGTTGTTTCCAGAACTATATTCAGTAAGTGTAAGAACAGTTGACAAATTTGTCTTATTCCTGATTTTAGACAGAAAGTTTTCAGCTTTTGTAGATTTAATACGATGTTAGCTGTTTATTTGCTGTAGATGGCTTTTATCAGATTGAGATAAATACCATATATTCCAATTTTGCATAACATATTTATCATGAATGTGTTTTGGAATTTGTCAAATGTTTTTGGTGCATCTATTGTGATGATAATGTTCTTTGTACTTGGCTCTGTTAATATAGTGTGTTATAGTTTTTAATTTGCATATGTAGAATCATCTTTGCATCCCTGAGATGAATGATACTTGGATACAATAACAAGGTATTGCTTGCCTCTAGGAATGAATTTGGGATACTTACTTCACATTCTCTCTCTGTCTCTCTGTCTCTTTCTGTCTGTCTGTCTCTCTCTCTGTCTCTCTTCTTTCTTTTTTTTCTCTTTTTTCATATTTTTCTTTTTTATTTTATTTTCTTTTTGTTTTATTGAAGTACAAATATCGATGAGACAGTTTTAAGATACCTTGACAAGATGGATTTCATAAATTAATACATTGTAAGCTATTTTCATGTTTTGGTATCATAAGAGGTGTATACATGATATTATAATTATAGACATTATTATACCGTATGTCTCTTATCAGTAAATTAAGAGACTGTAGCTGTTTGCGTATCTTATTTTTTATACCTGCATTACATCAAAGATTCAATAATTAATACTTTCTACCTTGTTATTTTCCTAGCAGTTGTCCATAGTACTAGAAGCTGACATAATATCCTGACCAACTACCATTAATGCAAATCTTGCCCCTCATAGAATTATGTAGAAGCACAGTGTTATCAATCCCAACTGTACTGTCTATACACACACATCATGATTCTTGCATTCTATACCCTTTCCTTGCTCTACACTTGTCAGAGATGGGCACTCCATTCTCATTCAACTAACTTAGGTGCTTGAACTCGACAACACAATCCAACACAGTCTAGCATTCCACAAAAATAGTGAATTATCCGAAGATGTTGTCGACCATAGCCATTTACAGCTCAACTTATTATTATGGCTCCGCGATGTATACTTCATTTTTATACTTTTTCTGCTGGATGGTTAAGACCTAGATAAAGCAAGACTTATATACCAACACATGTACTTTATATTTCTTATGAGGTCAGTGAAGTTTTCTTTCTTTCTACCAGAGATTGAACTCAAGAACTTGTGCTTGCCAGGCAGGCACTTATGTGCAATTTCAATTTCATTAAGGAGTTTCACAAGTAGTATGATGTTTTCTCAGTATTTCTTTTTTTATTTTATTGAAGAATAAATAGCAATGAGACAGCCTCAAATCAAGATAGCAGGACAGATTCAAAAATTAATGCATTGCATATTGTTTTTGTAGTGGTTCTTTGTTGTACAAGGTGCATTCTTGATATTCAACTTACAAATACCATTACAGCAGATGTCTCTAATCAATGAATTAAGAGAATGTAGCTGTATGCTTACCTTATTTTTTAAAGCTGAAAAGAACACTTCTTCTTCTTCTTCTTCGTCTTCTTCGTCTTCTTCGTCTTCTTCATCTTCTTCTTTTTTTTCCTTAGTGGAATCAGGGATTGAACTTAGGACCTTGCGCTTGCCAGGGAAGCACTTATTCCACTGAGCCATCTGCCTGGCCATTCTCAACATTTCTTGCAGAATTTAACAATGCATGCATCAGGCCCTGGTGCTCGCTTTGCTTGTAGCTTTTCAATTATATCTTCAATTTCCCTGACAAATATTGGTTTACTTAGAATTTTTATATGTTCTTGATTAAGCATTCCTAATTCAAATATATTTATGAGTCTTGTCCACTTCTTTTGGATTTTCTATCCTAATAGAATATAACTTCACTAGGTATACATTATTCTCTGGATTTCTGCAGGATGTGTTGTGAGTTCACTCTTTTCATTGCTAATTTCATGAATTTGAGTGTTCTCTTTACTTTTCTTGATAAGGTTGGCTGAGGGTTTGTCAATTTTAGTTACTCCTTTAAAGAACCAACTCTTTGATTCATTGATACTTTGTATTTTTTAAAATCTCTTTTGTAGCCGGGCGTGGTGGCGCATGCTTGTAATCCCAGCACTCGGGAGGCTGAGGCAGGAGGATTGTTGTGAGTTCGAGACCAGCCTGAGCTACAAAGTGAGCTTAAGGCCAGCCTGAACTGCATAGTGAGACCCTGTCTCAAAAAGACAAAAAAAAAAAAAAAAAAAAAAAAAAAAAAAAAAATCTCTTTTGCATTAACTTCTGCTTTGATATTAACAATTTCCTCTCTGCTATAAGCTTTGGCCTTAACTTGTCCTCCCTTTTCTAGAAACGTGAGGTTCAACATTAAGTTTTATTTTAGCTCAGTCTGTTTGCCTGATATGGGTATTCACTTTTAAAATCATTCTAGTTGGACTGTTGTCACTGTATCCCATAAGTTCAAGTATGTTATACTTGCATCATCATTTCATTGTAGAAATTGTCTAATTTCCCCTTTAATTTGTGATCTATTTGCTGTTTGGAAGAGTAAATTCCATCTTTTTATGAAGTTCTTGTGGTTCCTTTTGCCCTTGATTTCCAATTTCATTATACTCTGTTCTCATAATATTCCCATGATAATTGCACTTTCTTTGCATTTAATTAAGCATGTTGTATGAGCTAGTATATTATATATTTTGGAGAACACCCAGTGTTCATTTCAAAAGAATGTATATTATGATGTTGTAGAATGTAACACTGTGTAGACAACTAACAAGTCAATTTGTTCAGAAGTTTGGTTTAGTTCTAATATTACATTCTTGATTTTTTCTCTGGTTGATCTATTTGCTACAGTGGTATACTGAAGTCCCCAATTATAATTGTGTTAGTGCATATTTAATTTTAGTGTCCTTTTATACTTGTGTCATACATTTGGGTGCACTGATATTTGATGAAACATATTTCATGATTTCTATCTGCAAGGATGTTGCGACTTGCTTTGACTCTCTTAATAAGTCTTAGCTTGATATTGACTTTGTCTATGAATAGAATAGGTATCACTCTTTTTCCTGCCACATAGTATATCGTTTTCTATCCTTTGACTTTTGGGTTATTAATTTCCTTTTCTAATTAAATGTGTTTCTTGCATGCAGCATATTGTTCGATCTTGCTTCTTGATCCACTTGCCACTCTGTTTCCTTTGATTGCATGTTGAGATCATTAGCGCTGATAGTTATAAAAGACTTGTATTGACTTATCTTTGTCATCTTGTTTTCACAGTTTTGGCTCTCTTTTTATCTACTAAGTTTGTTTGCTTTGCCTGGTGGATTCATTCTGTTTATGTTAGCAGAGTAGCAGTCCTTGTTATGTCCTTCTAGAATGTCCTTCAGAACAGTTGGTTTGGTGTTTCTGAATTTCCTCAGGTGTTCTTTATCGTGGAAGTATCATTTCTCCATCATTTTTGAATGACGGTTTTACATGTTTTATCAATCTGGGCTGGAAATTATTTTTTTTAGGACTTGAAATACTTCACTTCGAAGTTTCATTCATTTGAAAGTATGTGTTGAGAAGTGTGCCATGGTTTTAATGAACTTGTCTCTATAGGCGATTTATTTCTCTAACAACTTCTAATATTCTACTCTAATATTGATTTTCTGGAATCTTGACTATTATATTTCTTGTATGATTTCCTTGTTTTGGTTTGATTTGTTTTTATCATGGTTAATTAAAGTTCTATATTCCTTATGTAATCTGATGTGAACTTCTTTTTTCTTGCCAGGGAAGTTTTCTGCCATTGCATCTGCAAACCAATGTTTCATGTGATTTGAACTATATCCTGCTTTTTTTATTGATTCTTATAAAATCTTCTTTTATTCTTCTTTGCATTATTTCAAAGCTGCTGGATAAATTTCTAGTGCTGCTTTATTATTTTTAAGAAATCTTTCTTTTCATGATTTCTAACCAGAATTCTGTCTTCTGTGCCTGAGATTCAGTCCTCACATTGGTTCATTCTGCTATGTATACTTTCAGTGGAATTTTTACACTCATGGATATCTCTTTGTATTTGTTTCACAGATTGCATTACATTCTTTTCTTTTTCCTAAGGTTCCTCTATTTTAAAAAAATCTGTTTCTGTTCTAGAATTACTAAGCATATTTTTCATTATGGTCACCATCTCTGTACTTATCTGAGAAATTATTTCTGATTTGATGTTTTGCTAGTTTTTTTGTTTTTTTTTTTTTTCCAAAACCGGGGATTGAACTCAGGCCCTTGTGCTTGCCAGGAAAGTGCTTATTCCACTAAGCCATCTCCCTGGCTCCTTTCCTAGTGTCTTGTTTATCTGTTTGTTATTTTCACTTCAGAGACTGCAGTTGTGTGTCTTTTGGATTGTTCCACCTCATTACCCACCATGTTTGCTTTTGGTGAGCTGGATGTTAGGGATTGTATCTTGTTTAAGTGTTTTCTCATGTTTTTTAGTTTAACTGTAGGGTTGATGTTTGTAGATTATCTACAATGAATATCTTTGCTGCTGGTATTGAAAAACTTTAGGACATGATTAGCTGTGACTTCCACGTGTAGCTGGCTTTTGGGTTTCAAGTTTATAATTTTTCTGTATTTTAGTGAAGGGTCTACAGGGTGTTCAGAGTCTCACTACTAGATCAGAGTCTTAGTGATCTGTGTGATTACAGCCTCCCAAGAACTGAGATCAAAAGCCTGTGCCACCACACCCAGTCTTAATTGCTATCTCAGCGCACCCTGGCCATTGACCCCCTGGACTCTGAGCCTGCTTTCAGGTGCTTTAATCTGCTGAGCTATTTTGGGTTTCAAGTTTATAGTAAGATCCTACCTCTTCAATTTACCAGATATGAGAGATTGCTGCTACTTCCTTCCTAGTTCTTTGGCCCCATGGCCTATATCTTTATTATGACTTTTAGGCAGTCTCCATCTTGATGTAAGAGGAAAAACAAACGGTTTGAAGAATTATGCCAATTTTGTCTAAAGTTGTTCAATCCAGATTAACAATAACATGAAATACAGCCTAGAAAACGACAAACTGAGGGAACTGTTAAGTTGCCATCTTTATTCATATGAACTAATTTTATGGCTATATAACAACATGTAAAACAAAAAAGAAAATTGCACATAATACATAAGCCCTCATTAAGGCAATTTTACCCTCAAGGGAAGAAACTTAAAAGTAGTTAGGGGAAGAATGGGAAGATAACTCAGTAGAATAAGCACCTGCCTGCAAGCACAGGGTCCTGAGTTCAATCCCCAGTACTGCAAGAAGAAAAAAAATACAGGGGAAAAGTAGAAAAATAGAAGAAAAGGAAAATGTTGGAAGGAAGGCTATAGGACAAAGGAGGATGACACAAGCTTAGGGAAACTGATACAGAAGAGAAGAGGGAAAGAGAAAAAGGAGAAAATAAAAATACAAACAGAACAACAAAAAAATTGAAAGTTCACATTTATATAAAAACAAGAACAATGAAGACAAAAAGGAAGAAAATTATGAGGAAAATAAAAGTAGAAGAATAAAGAAAAAAAGAAGGGAAAAATCTCTATTTCAAGGTGTGATTATATTGGCTCTGAGAGACAATCCAGGAAAGCATAGTCGTTCTCTTCTATCTGTCCCAGCAAGCCAGTATAAGCTCTGTGGTGGGGGAGCATATCATTCCAATGAGCTTGCACCTCTATTTTCACTGAAGTTTATGCTGCCCTCTCGTTGCAAGACTGGAACCAGACCACCTCACCCACTACATTACCCTGGGGTACTGAACTGGGGTGGGAGACCCTGGGTGGAGCCTGCGGTCACTCTGAGTACTGACCTCAGTATGTTTCTTTCTAAGTTGCTTCCTACGCAATTGCCCTCTCTTGTGGGAAGTCGCACTGGCACCAATCACTATTCTGATCCACCGCTATGCTTCTCTCTGGAGTCCTCTGGGACTGCCAACAGTCACCAGCCATCTTCAGTTTTGAGCGGTTCCCCTAATGGAGTGAGTCTGGGCTCAGGGAGAAAGCACTGGCTATCTTTTCCCTCTTCACTAAAGTTCGCCTCCTTACTCTCCCTATGGGCTTTACTTCTTACTTCAGAATTTCTCTGGATTCTAAGACCCTCACTTCCCTCGTTTTCTTTCTTATCCTGCTATGTTTCAGGATTTGGTGTATGGACACCAAATCTCAGAGAGACTTTTTTTCTGTTTCTCACCACTCTGCCAACTTTCTGGAAGCCCCTCACCTGCAATTTTGGATGATGGTTTTGTGGGCTATATCAATGTAGGTTGGAAGCTGTTTGCTTTTAGGGCTTGAAACACTTCATTCCAAGATTTCCTGGGCTTTAAAGTTTGATAATGTGTTTATTTTTCACTGTGAGTTTTGCTTTTTGACTGAGGGCTTTTAAGATTTTGTCTTTGTTGGGCTTCTGGAATTTTTACTATGATATGTCATTCAATATTATTTTTTGTGTTGGATATTTGGCATTCTGTGTGCCCTACTTACCTGCATGTTGAGTTCTTTTCTTAGAAAGCTTTCTGCTATGTTTCCTGTAAGCAGATTTTTTTTCTCATATATCCTCTAATTACTTTCTAACTCAAATCAGCTTTGGGATAGTTTCCTTAGCATCATCTAGTAGCTATTGGGTGAACTTTTCACTCTCTTTCATCATTTTTAAACATTCTCTGAGTACATCACCAGGTGATTCCATTTTGTCCTCATTTTATGAAAAATGATCTCTGCACTGGCCATTTCTCCTGTTTATAAATTCAAGACAATTCTTTGTCTCTGTGATTTATGTTTAGTGCCTTTTTGTAGAGCATAATTCACTGGTTAATTTGTCACTTATGTTTGATCCATTTTGGTCAGCCTTCTAATTATTTTTTTCCATAACTGCTTTGTCCATTTGTTTCATAGTCTCATTGAATTTTGGGTTTTGCCTCTTTGAGCCTGAAAAGTCTTTTCTTCATCTTTATTTCCTAACGTTCTGCTATATGGTGTTTATTGTCCTCTCCAGCATTGCCCCTTGGGTCTCCTTTGGGGAGTTCAGAGATTTTAAAACCATTTGTTTTTTGTTTGACGAGTTTTGCATGCCCATATCTGGTAATATAAGCAACTATTTTGAATATAGCAATATGCAAGATAACAACCATTCTTAATTTCCTATCAACTTGTTTTGAAATTCTGTATCATTTTTATTGTTTTTTTTTCTTCTTGGTAGCAAAGTTTTACATTTATTAGAGGTAGGGAGATAAACAGGTGCTGTAAGTGGCTTTGGGCAAGCAAAAGTAGGAAAGGAAGGCACTCTCCAGTGTAGGAGCAGACCACAGAGAGAGAACATAGCAGAGAGCTCAGTGTCAATTTTACCACCCAGTCCTCAGGCTGAGGTCAGTCTTCTATAAAAATCCCCGATACCAGTTCTGCTGAGAAGTCCAGATGTAAGGCTTCAGGTGCTGCTTTGCTCATGTGTTGGGATTTTGAAAGGAACAGGTCACACCTACTTCCCCAGCCAGCTTTGGCCACTCTAGTCTCCTGCATCCTTGGTAGGACAGTGTCTAGAACAGCGATCATCACCAAGCAGATTCGCTATTTGTTTCTGTCTCCATCACCTTAGCTTATAAAGTTGTGGGAATCCAAAGTCCTTTTGTGTTTTCTTTATGATTTTTTAATTGTTGTTTTGGAATAATATTAGAGGTAGTTCTTTTATTAATTTTATTGAGAAAAAATTACAATGCATCAGCTTCAAAACAGGTTAATAGGAGAGTTGCAATAATTAATACATTACATATCGTTGTCTTCATAGTGATTATTCATAGTACAAGGTGCAGACATGATATCCTGTCCAAACACTATTAATTCAAATCTTTTTTCTTATTGAATTAAGAGAAAGTAGCTATATATCTTGTATATATTTTGTTATACGAAATGGTCCTTCATTTATATCACCTCTTTTTTTTTTTTAGTTTTGTCAGAGATGGGTATTCCATTGCCTTACTGTAAGTGCATGATTTCACCAACATATTCCAATAATGTCCAGTAGTCCACAATAGTATTGGGTTATCCACAGGACTGGCGATGTCCAAATCTGATGACTTGAGCCTTCCACAGCTCAGCATATTAACATGGCTTTACTTTTCATACCTAATTTCTACACTTTTCTGCTGGAAGGTTAAGACCAGGATAAAGCAAGACCTATATAACAAAAAATGTAACTTTTCTATCTGACAAGGTCCTCTCAGGGCTTATCCCAAAATCCTGTACAGCACCTTGTAGATCTTTTGTCAGTGTCAGCCATATGGATGAATCATGGCCATTGATTGACCAATTTGCTCTCTGTGAGAGCCTGAGAGAATGTTTTTGTCTCTATGTGATTCTCCTGAGGCACACTCTACATTGTCCATCACTTTCCTCTGTGGCCCCGTAATCTCCTTGATCAGAAAAGTTTGGAACATAATTGAGTTACATGATGTTACAGTACAGGTTTTCCTATGTCTTGAGTCCTCACTGTTAAAACTTTTTTGTGTTGAGGCTTGAAGTGAAATACAGTGAAGAGTTTATTGTAGGTATAGAGATCTCTTTAGTTAGTCTATTTTCCAGTGGTATGATATTGGGTTTATTTATCAAGAGGTATTATTTACAAGTTCACCTATTATACTTAACTCTGTTGCACCTTGTCACTATGTTGTAAGGAGAGAATTTTACTGTTAATAACAGCATTGATACCCAACTATCAATTATAAATGCTGATTCTTATTTCAGTATTTTCACCCTTCTGTCAATACCTCCTACAGACTAGATTATAATATTAGTTGGACTTCTTTTGGAATGTTGGGTGGGGGAGGAGAGAGAGGAAGAGGAAAAGGAAAATGGTGCATTAGTGGGAAAAGAAGATACAAGAGGAATGGGTAAAAAAGAAGGTTATACTTAGTTGGAATGATTTTCATTGCTAGGGTAAAATGCTACATTTGAGAGGATTTGAGCCATTTGTGTAGGCAAGATAGGTGCATAGATATTGGAAGTGTATTTAAGAGATTTAGGGAGGCTGTGAGATTATCAGAATCTATTAATGGATTTTTAAGTAGTTATATTTGGTTTCTATAATCTCAGTTTTTTTAAGGATGGCACTCTCATGTCCTTGAGTGGCAGTATTTCATTTATAGTATCAGGTATTTCTTTTTCAGTAATTCAGTTATATAGTCTGCTGTTATATTTATGCCAGCAGATAAGGGCAGAGAAGAGGGAAAGCAAGGATTCAAGATGATGAGGAAGAGTGGAGAAAAAATAGGGGGTAAAAGATTCAAAATTAGAGGATAAGAAGCTTTAAAATGAGGTATACAAAAGGGAGAACCTTACTGATCTCTATAAAGAAGCAAGAACGGGCAGAAAAGAAATAAAAATGGAAAAAAAAACCAGAAAACAGTGACAAAAAGAGATGACCCAAGTCAAATAAGGAAACAAGGTAACAATAACTGAAACAGACAAAATAAAAATAAAAACTTCCATACAGTTGTTGTAACATTAACCCACAGGTCCAAATGGCTTCTTCCACAGAGGGGTTACAGTGCAGTTGCAAACAGTTTCTTCCATTGGGCCAGACAAATTGCTTGCCAAAGGTGTGAAGGCCCTTGCTTCTTCCATACATGTGTGCTGTTTCTAAGCTGTACTCTGGTCATGACCTGCTGTAAGCTAAATGACACCTATTGCCTCAGTTGATGGGAGGGTGGGAGAGTAAATATCATGGATGTACCTCTGCAGGCCTTGCTTGACTATTATAGGGTCAAATGGTCACCAGCTGATATACCACTCATCATGGCTCTCCAAAAAGATATCTGTGTCTGCCTTGTCCACAGAACCAAGTATCAATGCCAGCCTTGGCTGCAATAGTACTCTTTATCCAGTGTGGGGCTGTGGGCAGGGCTTCACACAGTCTCAGCTGTTTCCAGTTTTTGAAGAAAAAGTGGGAGAGTGCCTACTCTAGTCTGGCCTTCCCAAGTCACTCTCTGATGTGGGAGCCAATGTCTCTTTTACAGACCTGCCTCACTTGACTTTGTTCCATGTATTTATCACAGGTCTGGTTTTATTTGTCCTCTCCCCAGCTAGGAGGAGCTGTTTTCCCCCTGTGAGAGCGCAGTGGCAATCCTGAGTGTTCCATGAATAACATTCCTGTTATATATATATATATGGGTAACTTATTTTTCTGTGTCACCAAGCCTTCTTTCCTCTACCACCCTGACAGTCACAGGTGCTGGAGCACTTTTGTTTGCAAGACAGTAGCATATGATGATTCTTTTTGCTATCTTCTGCTTTTGGCTTCTCTGAATCCTTGAGTTTGACATGACTCACTTGCTATGTCAGATAGAGAGGTCAGTTTGACTGAGAATCTATTCAGTCATCCAGGCCATCACTGAAGGGCCATCTCCCTCCCTTAGGCTTATGTTCTTCCAAGTCAGTATGTTTGCTGATTCTGTAATTGGGGGTGGGGTACTGAGATACAGTTTTCCCTCACTAACTATACTGGCTAAGTTATACTTTTATTTATCCTCCTGTGTCACATGTTATCTTTCATCTCTGCCTTACATTATTTGCTTTTCTCGAGAGTCACTTGAAAAATATTCAGCTGTGTGGCTGCCCCCTATGTGAATATCTTTACTCTTTCCTACGTTCTAGCTAACATTCAGAAATATCCATCTTCTGAACTGCCAAGGAAAGAGATTGTACTTAGCGAACATTCATGAGGTACAGTTTAAAAATCAGTGAAATAAATGCCTTCTCACTCTTTCAGCCTGGATATACAGATATTCCTTCTCTAAAAATTGAGTTCTATTTCTGAAACTAGCTCATTAAATGGATTTGTTGCTAAATTAGGAATTTTGTGTAGTATGTATACTGCAATACTTAGAGCAAAGAAATGTTCAAAAGAAACTTGATGATTTTGATTTTATTTGCATAACTCTTACATACAACACTGCAAGGTATAACAACAAAAAAGTACAGTTCCATACTATCCATTGCAATCAACCAAAACTATACTATAGTATAAATAAGGTATACTGTACAAAAGGAAAAATTGAGATTCTAGGAACAAGATGGACAGAACTGTACCAAAAAATGATGGGTCATAAGTACAAGCAGTGGATCTAACTTCAAGCAGAATGTCTTGGTCTTAAATCCAAGCAGTCATTATAAAAGGTAGGACATTAAATAAGGAATATCTGTACTCTTATGTCTTGCAAAATTTCCTCCACAGGCTGCATCCAGCAAATTGAAAGTATTAAAGTGAAAGCTCAAAGAGAACATTTTTCTATTCACAGAGCATCCCTGAGCCAAAGCATAGCAAGACAGGCTGTAAGGACAGATGCAATGTTGGACATTTTACACAAAAAGAACACTTCTCTCTTCCCACAGGCACAGCTGAGACCACCCAGATGTAAAACAAAAGTTTAGTTGTCTGACCCCTCTCCTGACCTGCTTGGGTTTCTGGAGCATGTTTCTCAGCAAGGCCCCAAATTTGTCCTAAATTTAGCATTCAATAAGAAAATATATAACTCTTGTAGAAAATCATCACTTTTTATCCATGGATCAAGACATCTAAACAACAAAAAGGTGTCCTTGAGAACAATGTACTTTTAGTTGATTTAACAACTTAGCATTTTTGTTAATATTCTTTTAGTGTATGTGTGGGTGGTTCTTTACCTTCATCCAGTTCCCCAAGAATATGATGACTATCTACCACAGGTCTTCCCTAGGAGAAATGAGCTTAAGGGGATTGTGAATAGATTTGCCGCTTAATCAAATGTCCCAGAAAAGAACAGATGGATATGCAACAAGTATTTATTGAGCAATGACTGAATGCCAGGGAATCTCCTAAGTGTTCATGGTACAGTAATAAACAACAAAGCACCCAAGATCCCTGCCTCTGCACATCTGTGGAGCATATATGGTGTGTGTGTGTGTGTGTGTGTGTGTGTGTGTGTGTGTGTGTGGTGTATGTGTGTATTTGTATAAAGGAAATGGAGTGGAAAGGACACAACAGAGAAGCTAATTAAAATATATAGTATTGCAGAGTGGAACACTAGCATTACTAGTGCTATGAAAAAAGAATGGAAAAGGGATAGGCAGTATCAAGCTTGGTTTAGCTGTCACTTAAGATGTCCAATGCAAAGTATATTATGTTCATGAAGAAATAAGACAGGACAATATAGATAGGGTAGGAAGAGAAAAATAACCGCAACATTTAGGTTATACTTTTATGTGTTCAAGTGTGTTTCTGGTACAGTCCTTATACATGCTAGACAAGCACTCTATATAATTTTCAAATTAGCATGATGCTTGAAACTGTACAGACACTAGACAGTGGTGGAAAAATGAAGGAAGGAAAAGTGAGCTACACAGGTTTTTATGCTTTTGGGTGTTCCTCATACTGCAGGTCTTCTGAATTTGTTGAAGAGGTTATCTCAATATCTGGTATTAGCGGGCCAGGCATGGTGGCGCATGCCTGTAATCCCAGCACTCAGGAGGCTGAGGCAGGAGGATTGTTGTGAGTTCAAAACCAGCCTGAGCTACAAAGTGAGCTTAAGGCCAGCCTGAACTGCATAGTGAGACCCTATCTCAAAAAGACAAAAAAAAAAAAAAAAAAGATCTGGTATTAGCATATTGGCATACTGCTACTAAGGGACACCCAAAGGCAAATCCTTTTGAATGATTCACATAGCTCCTCTTTTTCCAATCACAGAACAATTTAGTATAAGGAGAAGCACCCCAGGACAAGGAGTGTATGCAGTGCTAAATGTTACACACGTTAAAAAAAATTAAAAACTAAAGAAGTACTTTGGAGCTGCATCCATTAGATTGATGTAAGCATAAAAGAGATACTGCCTGAGGAAAAAATCACAAGCATGGGGCCAGGAAGAGTAAGGCTGTGCAACTAAGTACGAATGATAGAAACAGAACAAAGGCAGAAGAAAGTCAATCAAGTTGCCACTGAGATCATGGGAAATGAATAAAAACAATCTCCACTTTCCTTCCATTTCAGAGACTTAAACCCCCACCCTGAAGCAAGCATTACTGAGGCCAAGGAGTTGGTTAAAGGCCTTGTTGAGTGCTTTACAAATCAAGATAACTAACAGTCATTTTTCTCACTGAAGAAAACTGGGCTTCGCAACATCAAAGAATGGCTCCTCTTTTCAGTGGGACAGCTTCTCACAGCAGTACCTGGCTCCCTTAATCTCAGTGACTACAATGAACAAGCAAGCCCCCTTCTGTGTGAAAGTCCTATATAATCAAAACCAACAGATCTTTGCTTAACATATTTGACTAACAAAGCGTAAATCTTTACCCTAGCAGAGGCCTTCAGTGAGCCCCAGTAAATGAATGGAAAGGTGGGTTGACTGGCTTCAGGAACTAACTTCAATATTCTGGAAAGGTTCTACTTTGACAGGAATTAAACTATATACATCTAAAGGCACTCAGATAATAAGAATACAATCTGACTATATTTAGATTGGATAGAACTAGGCAGATCTAAATACTGGCAAACTGAAAATAGATGAGATGCTTCAAAATTTGTTTTGTGGTAGAGATGCTAATGAACTCTGTTAGTGTGGGTGAAGGGAACTGCTGTGTAAACTGACATCGAGGCATGGGATAGTGAACAAGTCCCCTTTATGTAAACTTAATTGTCTAGCAAAGCAGTCAAGTCAGGCCAGCCAGATAGCTCAACAGATTAAAGTGCTTGCTTAGGCAGAGATCATGGAACAGAGTTTGATTCCCCACATGCTCTGCTGGCCCTACCCCAGGGGAGTGCTGAGACGGCCATTGAGACCAGGTGTGGCAGCTCACTCCTGTAATTGCAGCACTAGGGAGGATGGAAACAAGAGAATGACTAGGAGCCCAATCTATGTAGTGAGACCCTGTAGACCCTGTACTAAATACATAAAAATGCAGCCAAATCAAACAAGAACTCCAATAATTGAGATCTACAAATGGTTACGGTTTGTTGAGTGCTTCTAGCAAATTAGGTGAAGTACAACATGAGTGGTGCAAATCTCCAAAACAACAGTTAAATATACAGTACATGTATTCTACTTTAATATAGCATACCATAGAACTACAGTGGGTTCAGTTTCAGACAACCATAATAATGCAAGATACATGAGTTTTTCGGTAGAGCACACAGAATTTATATTTATAGTACACAGTAGTACAGTATGTGTGGAACATCATTATATAAAAAATGTAATTTTTTATTTCTATTTTTTAAAAGTTTTTATTTTTTACTTTTTCTTCACATTTTGTAGGGATTTAAAGTTTAATATATCAATGCTTGATGGAAAACACATGTTCCATGTTATGTCTAAGTGTTTGGTATTCAGACAGATAATGAGTTTAGCTCAACTGCCTTTGTTATAGGGTAACAATATCGTTAAGCTTCTCTTCTGGAGGGTAAGCAACTTAAGTTTGCAAAATAAAAATTAGAGAAAAAGAAGGGCTTCAAGGATAGCCAACATTTTGGCCCTAGCCAAAAGGAGAGTCATCTAGAGAGAAAACAATCTGTCAGGCTTTCAGAGAGAGAGAAAATTGGTCAAGCAATGGCCGTGACTCATCCACATGGCTGACACTGACAAAGGATCTACAAACTGCCATAGAACGTTTAAGGGTAAATCTTTTTTTAAATTAATTAATTAATTAATTAATTAATTATTTTATTTTTTTTGGTGCACATAATTTTTTTAATTTTTTTATTTTATTAAAATACAAATGTCAATCAGACAGTTTCAAAACACCTTAACCATACAGAGTCGATGAATTAATACATTGCAAACTGTTTTCATAATGTTTTAGTATCGTACAAGGTGCATACATGATATTATATTTACAGGTTTTTTTATAGCTGAATTATATCAAAAATTCAATACTTATTTACCTAGTGGATGACCATAGCACTAAAAGCCGACATCTTGAGGGGATTTGACTGACCTTGAAATATATGAAAGTTACATTTCTTGTTATATAGAGTTGCTTTCTCTCGGTCTTAACCATCCAACAGAAAAGTATACAAACAGAATATAAAAAGTAAAGCCAGATTAATATGCTGAGCTGTAAAAGGCTCAAATCAACAACTTCTGACACTACCAATACTATGGATAAGCCACTACTATTATGGACTACCAGACTATATTGGATTATTTTGCTAAATTCACACACTTACAATATTTAAATGGCAATGTAATACCCATCTCTGACAAAACTGAACAAAAAAGGGGGATATAAATAAATTATATATATACAAAATAGGAAAGATATGCAGCTACTTTCTCTTAATTCAGTGAGAAGAAAGATTTGTACTAATAGTGTTTGGATAAGATATCATTTTTGCATCTCGTACTATGAAGAACTACTATGAAGGCAATATATAGTGTATTAATTATTGTTACTGTCCTACTAAACTGTTTCAAAACTATCTCATTGCTATTTACTTTTCAATAAAATTGATTTAAAACATCCTGAAGTTGCTAGACAGGTACTTTTTTTGTGGAACTGGGAATTGAACTCAGGCTCTTGCACTTGCCACGGAAGTGCTTATTCCACTGAAGCATCTCCCTGGTCCCTAAACAGGCACTTATGCACAGAGCTATCTCCCCAGCCCTATAGATTGAAGAATTTGATCAATCTAGTTTGTGTGACTTCTGTCCAGTAAAATGAAATAAAGCAAAAAAGTATACATATATATATATATATATATATTAAAATACTTTATTGTGAAAATGAAAATGATCATTCAGCCTCTAGTATGTTGTAATATTTGTACTAGTAAAAGGTTTCACCTCAGTGTTGATGACTACTGACTAACCACAGTGGTGGTTGCTGGACTGGTAATTTCTCTTTTTTTTTTCGTTTCTTTTAAAATTTATTTTTTATTTTATTGAAGTACAAATATCAATCAGACAGTTTCAAGACACCTTAACAAGACAGATTCGATATATTAATACATTGCAAACTGTTTTCATAATGTTTTGGTATCGTACAAGGTGCATACATGATATTATATTTACAGATATTATTCTAGCAGATGTCCCTTATCAGTAAATTAAGAGTGTAGCTGATTTCTTATCTTATTTTTTATACCTGAATTATATCAAAAATTCAGTAATTATTTTCCTAGTGGATGACCATAGTACTAGAAGCCGACATAATAACCTGTCCACCCACCATTAGTGCAGATCTTGCCTCTTATAGGATTATGTAGAAGCACAGCGTTCTCTATCCCAACTGTACTGTCTATACACACACATCATGATTTTTTCTTTCTATACCCTTTCCTTGGTCTACACCTGTCAAAGGTGGGCACTCCATTGTCATTCAACTAACTTAGATGCTTGAACTCGACACCACAATCCAACACAGTCCAGCATTCCACAACAATAGTGAGTTATTCAAAGAAGTTGTTGACCATAGCCATTTACAGCTCAGCTTAATATTATGGTCCCATGATGCATACTTCATTTTTCGCATGGGAAGCACTTGAAAGAACAACTGGAATCAATTCTTCTTAAGGAGCTTCTGCATGTCAAAAGAAATTGTCAACAGAGTGAAAAGACAACCCACAAAGTTTGATAAAATCCTAATAATCAATCAGACAGAGGACTACTGTCTAGAATATAGAAAGAACTAAGATAAAACAGGGCCCTCAAATTTAAAGACCCAATTCAGAAATGGGCATCTGAGATGAATACACACATCTCAGAGGACGAAATTAAAGAAACAAATAAATATATGAAAAAATCCTCCACATCACTAGCCATTCGTGAAGTGCAAATAAAAACAACACTGAGATATCATCTCACTCCAGAAAGAATGGATATCATAAGGAAATCAACCAACAACAAATATTGGAGAGGTTGTGGGGAAAAGGGAACACATCTCCACTGCTGGTGGGTATGTAGACTGGTACAACCCTTGTGGAGGTCAGTGTGGAGACTCCTCAAAACAGTAGGACTAGAAATCCCATTCAAGCCAGCTATCCCCATACTGGGAATTTTCACAAAGGATCTGGAAACATTATATCATAAAGATATATGTGTACCTATGTTTATAGCAGCTCAATGTGTGATAGCAAAATCTTGGAAACAACTAAGATGTCCATCACATGTGGAATGGTTGAAAAAGATGTGCTATTTCTATATAATGGAGTATTACTCAGCTATTAAGAATGATAAGTTTGAAGCATTTATACTGAAGTGGATGCCACTTGAACATATACTCATAAGTGAAATAAACCAGACACACATGTGTAAATGTCATATGGTCTCCCTAGTATAACAAGCAAAAAGCAGAAATACAAAAGGAAACGTACAACAAGTAAAATCAATTGAGTCAGATAAGG
>PVKA01033733.1:0-24104 GCA_004027165.1 Ctenomys sociabilis | reverse complement strand
TTGCAGTACAGGTTCTCCTATGTCCTGAGTCTTTGCTGACCTTGAAAGGCTAGGGCCAAAATGTTGGCTGGCCTTGTGGCTCTTCTATTTCTCCAACTCTGACTTGTGATCTTAGGTTGTTAACCATCCAGAAGAAAAGCTGATTAGTATCCTGCAGCATATGCCATTCACTTTGCTTTATCTGACTCAATTGATTTTAGTTGTTGTTGTATGTTTCCTTTTGCATTTCTGCTTTTTGCTTGTTATACTAGGGAGATTATACGATATTTACACATATGTGTCTGGTTTATATCATTTATGAGTATATGTTCAAGTGGTATCCACTTCAGTATAAATGTTTCAAACTTATCATTCTTAATAGCTGAGTAATACTCTATTATATAGAAATACCACATCTTTTTCAACCATTCCTCATGTGACGGACATCTTGGTTGTTTCCAAGATTTTGCTATCACACATTGTGCCGCTATAAACATAGGTACACATATATCACTGTGATACAATGTTTTCAGATCCTTTGGGAAAATTCCCAGTAGGGGGATAGCCAGTCATCCACTAGGAAAATAATTATTGAATTTTTGATATAATTCAGTTATAAAAAATAAGATAACTAAGCAGCTACACTCAATTTACTGATAAGAGACATCTGCTATAATAATATCTGTAAGTGTAATATCATGTATGCACCTTGTAGGATACCAGAACATTATGAAAACAGTTTGCAATGTATTAATTTATCAAATTTGTCTTGTTAAGGTGTCTTGAAACTGTCTGATTGATATTTGTACTTCAATAAAGTAAAAAATAAAAAAAAAAAATAAAGCCATATTGAGATGCTGAGTTGTGAAAGGCTCAAGTGAACAACTTCTGTGGATAACCCAGTACTATTGTGGACTGCTGGACTGTGTTGGATTATTTCTTTGAATTCACCCACTTATAGTATTTAGATGTCAGTGGAATACCCATATCTAACAGGACTAAACAAAAAAAGGGATACAGAAAAAGGACCATTTTGTATTTGTATATACAGAATAGTCCAGATACATATACACCTGCTTTCGCTTAATTCAATAAGTAGAAAGATTTGTACTAATTGTGTTTGGACAAGATATCCTGTCCACTTCTTATTCTATGGCTAACCACTAAGAAGATAACAATGTACAATGTAATAATTATTGAAAATGTCCTATTAATCAGTTTTGATACTGTCTCATTGCTATTTGTTTCTCAATAAAATAAAATAAAATAAATAAAGAAAGAACTACCATCTGTGAGCATACCCCTAACAACCTAAGGATCCCCTACTGCTCCATGTCTTAAAATTCTACCACCTACAAACACAGCTATCCTGAGAACAAAGTTTTTGAAAGGGTATACAATTAAAGTATTTCCAAATGGTAGCATTTGCTAATTTGTTTTCAGGCATGAATCTTTATCTCTACTCTCCGTCTCTTTTCAAAGCTATACCATCTCTCCTGTCACTTTTACAACAGTCCTATTTATTGCTTAGACTGTTGGAATAATCTTATATGAGCATTTCTGATTGTAGCCTTTTTCTCTGTGTTCCATTCAACTCAGTACAGGAAGAGCTGTCTGAAGGTTAGATGTAATTAGTTCTTTTTGACTTAAAACTTTGTAATGCTTTTCTAAGGCCTTCAGGATAAAAATCCTGAACTCCTTCATAGAGAAAGCCATTGATGGTGAGGTATATGTTGGTCTCAACAGACTCCTGTCTTCCTTATATTTAATTTACCCTTTTTATCTCACCCCACAACATACAAAACTATCCACCACTGTTTGTTTAGAGACCCTTTGATGTGTTATTTTAAGTTTGAATGCAGCATTCCAGATGTTATATTATCAATAGTGAGTAGATAAAAACTGTCTTCTAACTTCTTTGGCGAGATTATGGTAGTTTTTATTTCACACAATACTTTCTATTTAGTGTGTCTGTATACTCACAGTAATGTTCAACCTCCGACAGCTTTTATTAGGTCAAGTTTTAATTTACTGCTTCAAACCTTATTAAGTAATGAGGGTGCATCTATTTGTAGCTAACATGATACCTTATCAGTTATCCACTTGATCTCCTGTCCAGTGCTTATCCTAATGCATTTTATTTGAGCTAGGAAGTTTAGTGTTCATTCTGACTAATCACCCAGATGACCAGATGGTGTATATTTCTTTCTTCCAAAACTAGCTAGCCAGTTTGAGGTACGGCAGTTGTTTCTTTTCTTGTCAATCCTTCACCTCCTTGTTCCCAGGGGAATCAGAATTTCCCACCTTATTTTTAAAAGCTTAAATATTTCAAAATTTGATTCTCCTGTTGGTTTTGAAAGGGAGATCTATTAGCTCTGTCTTGATCTAGCAAGAGCTCTGAAAGTCTATTTGGTTAACACTGAAGATTGGAGGAAATGTGACTCTGTCTATGTATTTTAAGCCTCAAAGGTAAGATCAGAAAGAGTCTGGGGTAGTGAGAGCCAAATAGTTGAAATCATGCATTAATTATGGTCATGAATCATTTTTATTTTTAAAGTCTTTACCATTTTACAAGGTTGTTTGCATAGTGCAAGTGAAATTTTAGGCAGCATTTCCCCATCTTAAAGTAACAAGCTTATTTTGCTGATTTCTTCCATAGATTGATAGTACTTATGCTTTTTAGTAAAAATTGTGTATCTTCTTACCTGAATGGTCTTTAATTTATATAATATTTTGTTTTGGTATAATTTTTAAATTATAAGTGTAAAAACATCACTGATCTTTGAGTTAATTTCCCGCTGTATCAATAAAAAATACAAAATCTCAAAAAAAAATGAGTTAATTTCAGTAATAGTCTTTAATAATGCCTGGAATATGTTAAGCATTTTATGTTAGTCCTTCTTAATTATTTCCTTATTTTCTAGGAACTCTGTATATGTTTGTGTGTCCTCAGAATTCAGATATTGAAACCCACTTTTTAAAATGTGACAGCACTAGGAGTAGGGCCTTTGGGAGTTAATTAAGTCATTAAATGAGAAGAGCACTTATGAATGGGATTAGAACTTCATGAAAGGGACCCAGAGAGATTTTCACCCCATTCCACTATATGAGGACTCAAGAATATTGGCTCTCACAAGACACCAAATTTGCTTTCATTATGGTTCTAAGCCTCCAAGAATATAAAATTTCTATTATTGAAAATCTACTTAGTTTTTAATATTTTGTTACAGCATCCTGAGTGGATTATGGCACCATGGATCAGAAAACTATTGCCCACATCTGGTTTTTTAATTAAGCAGCTACACTTATGCCTTAGCAGAGAGTCTATAGCTCCTTTAACATTAAAATAGCAGCCTGGAATACTTGCAACAGAGACTAAATGACCCTGAATCTAAACTGTTTGTATCTGTCTCTTGCCTGAAAAAAAGTATTAACCATTGATATCATACTTTTATAATATTACAAAAGCAACTAGAGAAAAAAACACAAAATAACTTCTAAGTTTTACTTGGTTATAATTTTCACATAAGGGCCAGCCAGATAGCTCAGTGGACTAAAGCACCTGCTTAGGCAGAGTGCAGTGGCCAAGGTTCAATCCCCGGCCTGCTGGGCTGGCCCTAACCCCAGAGTGTGCTGAGACTGCAATTGAGACTGGGTGTGGTGGCATGTGCCTGTAATCCCAGTGCTTGGGAGGCTGAAAACAGGAGAATCACTACAAGTCTGATCTATCTAATGAGACCCTGTAGACCCTGTACACCCTGTACTAAAATACATTTGAAATTTCTTAATTACTTTTCACATAAATTATGTAGACTGACTATAAGTCATGTGTAAGTTGTATAGTTTCACTGCTAAAAATGAAACTTAGCCATAGTTGGGTTGCTAGAAATATAGGATACTGCATGACAGAAAAATAAAGCTAGAAGCTGGCAATTTGTTGAATTCAGATTGCTACTACAGTAATCTACAGCAGAACTCTCAGTGATGATTAAATGTTATAAGTTTGCATTGTCCAATACAATGCAATACTAGCCACATGTGAATATTTTTTGAGAAACTAAATTTCAATTGTTTAGTCTAGCTTACTGGTTGGTCTCTCCTGTATTAGTGTGGATGTAGAAAGGTGGTGTTAGCTCTAGTATCACTGAGGTAGGTAGTAGCATAACAAAGGCAACTTAATTCAATGACACTTTTTAATACCTATTTTGGTGCTACAATAACATTCAATTAATTTCTAACAGACAAGATACGTACTAAATTAAAATATAAAGAAATAAATGTCATAATGATAGATAGAAATTTGATGTGTGTGTCTTTCACAAAAGTGTTTTCACTTTTACTCATCTCAAAACTCAATGAAATAAATGACTATTCTAAATTTCACATTAAAAAATTGAACCTAAACTGGGCTAAAGTCACACATAAATCTACATAACAAAACAAAAGTTACTTTCTACACAACAGAGAAGTCAGTCCTCTGCTAAGTGAAAAGTGTGAGCCAAGATACATAAGCCATTCTTTTCAAATGCAGGTGTCAGGTATTTCATTCCAGAGGTGGAAAATTGATTAATTCTGAAAGTAGTGTAAGAGAAATTATATTATTGTGACTGTACCTAAACATGTAATTTAAAGCCTTTTAAAACAGTAACCAGTACTGTTTACTTACTTACATAAATAGATAAATCTCTTTCCCCCACACCTTCGCCTGTCTTTCTCCTCAACTCAGTAACTCTTTCCTTTTGAGTAAGTTCATTCCTTTTTCCCTTCAGATGTATTGTGCCCTTCAGATTCCATTTTTTCTCTTTCAGGCTGTCACACTAAGGAAATAATATGTTTCCTGATCTATGGAAAGAAGGAAGTGATGCTTTGTTTTTCTCCTCTTTTTCAATTGTTTGGACTTTTTTTCTTCTTAATTTTTTATACATTTATTTCTTTATTTTCTCTCTTCCAACTTTATGTGCATATAGCTGGTAATATAAATAACTAGTTAGAAGACGAGACTATGTTTTACAACTAATATTGTGAAGTTCATATTCCTTTGCTAAGTGAAATTCTGTAGCACTTGTAATTCTTTCTCTTTTAATTCTAATTTGTACTTTTTTATAAAAAAAAATAGAAGTTTAAAAAATAGAAGCCTTTGGAACTGGTTTAAAGTAAGAGTTTGGAAAAGTTTGGAGATATCAACTAGCAAAGGCTTATAAGGTACAAAAAATATTGGTGGAAGAGTCTTGTTAAAGCTCAGAAGAAAAAAAAAGCTCAGAAGACCAGAATTCTGATAAGAATATCAACAGAAGCAATACAGCGAAGATCTCCATTGAAGACAAGAACTCCATTAGCAGTTGGATTAAAAGCCATGTGTGTTGGCCAGGGAGATAGCTCAGTGGAATAAGTGCTTTCCCGGCAAGCACAAGGTCCTGAGTTTGATCCCTGGTACCACCAAGATAAAAAATAAAGGTCATGTGTGTTACATTCTAAGGAAAAATTAATCTTCATTTTTGTCATATCCTGAGACTTTACAAGAGACTAAAATTAAGAACAGTGGATTAATTGATCTGACAGAGGAAATTTCATGACTGCCCAACATCCTGATCACTACTTTTAATCAGATCTATGATGAAAATCAGGATTGAGAAGTAGAGCTAAATTAACAGTAAAAGTTTGTAATTTTACCAGAAAGGAAGTACTTATAAAGTTAGAGCTGACAAACTTAGCATTAAAATGAAGCCATGTATTCTTCACCAGAACAATAGAAAAAAGGACATGAAGGCATCTCAAGAATCAGAAAATTCCGCTCCTATGAAACATACAAAATTGTAAACCTTTCATTTGAGAATAGAGGACCATACCCCTTGTTCAGAAGGGTCACCTAGGGAATTCATTTTACCATTCTCAGGCATCCAGAAACTCAGAGATTGCTGCAGTCTTGGACCAAGAGAGCAGATCTTGGCATCCTCCATGTGGCACTGATTTTTAGGCATACAGAATGCAAGGGGTGTGAGGTCATGAAAAGTTTCATTCAGATTTCAAAAACAAACCTGGGAGGCAAGTCAATGTGCCTTTAATGGGTAGTACATGAAGTTGTGAGTGAAGCCAAGGGTCAGTAAAGTCCCAAGGAAGCTGGAAATGCCAGGAAAGCCAAGGCAATGAGCCGGGCCAGCCTGAGAGAGGCCATGTGAGCTGTAAATAGTAATGCCAGAAGAGTGGAATCTCTTAAGCCCTCCAGAGCTTACATGTTGCTATTATTTTCCCTCAGAATTGGGCGGGGAACTATACGATTTCATGTTTACTCTGCTGGATTTCAGTCTTGCTTTGGTCCCATTATATTCTATTAACCTATTTCTTCAATTTTCTTTTGCAGAAAAGTGAAAAATATTTTGAAATCAGGGTATATTGTCAAGACTGGCATGGATGAGTTTTCAAAAGAAATGTACAGTCAGGTTGAAATATTTCGATATTTATAAATGCTAAAAGATATAGAAAAAAGCAGCAAATTATTATATATCTAGAGAATATATTTTCTAGATCATTTAACATCTTACAGATCTCTGAGAGCACTTTATTGTATTACAATTATGTTTTTAGTTGCCGTTCGCTTTAGTTAAGTTAATAAGGAGATATATAGAGAAGATGGTTGGGATTCTTTGGAAGGAATCAGTAGGCCTTACATCAAAAGTTTTGCTGCTCAGGTTTGATGATAAAAATAGGTAATATATTAATCACTGTTAGTCAGATATTCTTGTATTGAAAATCTGTAACGTGTGTATTGTTATATGTTATACTGTTTCTGTTTTTGTTTTTGTTTTTCTTGCTCTTGTTTTAATTCTTCAAGATAAAAGCAAATAATATAAATTAAGTTTTATTGCTGTCTTTAACTGGAATTTTTTGTAGCTTTCACTGGTGTTTGACTATTATGCCTTTGAAGCCTTTTGTTCCCACTGTCCAGTCCCTACAGTTTCCTCCTGATAACCCAGCAATGTCAAATTATTGACAAGAAATAAAGTGATCATACCCATAACTGTTCCCAGATGAGCAGAGGATTTATTAGTAACTCCTTGAGTTTCATTGTCAAGGGTGGATGACTTATATTCTTAGACTGATGACTAAAATTTAAACTGGTCAACAAGGTCTAAATAGAGTCATACAGCAGGTCCAGGCAGCAGTCAGGCATACATCATTGAAAACTTCTGGGTTCTAGAAATAAAATAGAAACTATTAATAACTGCTATAGGTTTTTAACCCCTTTTCATCTAGTTTAGCTATTATTATTAATAATTACTTTAAAGTTTTGCTTATATTTCAGTCTGAGTTCTTAAGACAAAGTCAAAGACCTATGCTGATTAAAGTTGCCATCATTTATCTGTCATATATCTATCTATATTTTCAAAGTCAGTTAAAGATACTTGAAGGCTATTTTGTGGGCTGTATAAGAAGTTCTTCAGCTCCCCTAGTTTTTCCAGTACCAGTTCTGCTATCTATAAGCAAGAGTCATGGTTTTGCTTAGAATACAGATTCCTTTATAGCATGTAAAATTCTTCTCTCTTTAGTGACCTTCCATTGTACACCTTGCCTGACTCCTGTCTTCTGGGACCACAGAATCTCCTTGTTCAGGAAGTTGCATCTCATCAGTTGCTAGGGTCCTTTTAGGTGGGTCTTGTCCCATGATCCTAGATGACCTTGGAGTAAAAAGATCAAATTATTGGTTTTCTTCTTAGTCCTTTTTTTTCTTTTTCTTTTTTTTTTTTTTTTTTTGTTGCTGTACAGCCAGAAGGTCAGTTATACCATCTTAAAATGAAATTAGTCAGTCTTAATTTTAACAATTATAATCCTATCTGGATATCATAGCACTTTGAAATATAAAATCCTCTACCTTTTTTATTAAGAACAGCTATCTTTTATTAATTATGATCAGCATTAGTACTAGGAATTAATGACATATGTTATCTACCTTGTAGGTGATAGCCTATCCTCTTAACGTGTTATTTAGGTTGTCTTTTAGAAGTTATACTCCTCCCATCTTCAGGAGATCAAGAATGAGCCTCAGTGAGTGTCAGGAACTTCTGAGAGCTGCTCAGGAGAAAAGAAACCCCACCCACTACCACTCTGCAATCCAGAGACTCCTGGTCTGGAGGAACCTTAATGCCTGACCCATACTACTACACTGACTGTCAGGCAGCCAGTACAGGAAACTCTCAGGATATGGGCAACTATCTTGTCCAGGGGAACCCAGGGCACACCCACTCTAACATGGGGAAATACTTTTCATACAAACTCCTAATTTACAATTGGTTCTGTCATATAAATATAAACTTTGCTCTGGTGATCTAAATTTAAAATCAATAGTCACTGCAGTTTGTCTGTTTCCAAATTGTGCATATTACTAATTGTCCTACTGTAGCTAGGATGTCATAATTCTTATAATCAGTTATTCTCCCTTGTGTAACAATATTGGGAAACTCAGGCCAGAAATATAGCTCAGTGACAGAAGCAACACTGGCAATCACAATATCCTCAGTTCAGTTCCCAGTACCAAATGCATACATATAATGCATATATATATTTGGATTATATATTATGCATATACATTATATATATACATAATATATAATCCAAATAGAAACCAATATCTCACTCTCAATTAATTGAGAAGGTAGGAGGATCTTGAGTCAGACACAAAACTAAGAATCTCCTACACACAGAAAGTATCCCTGAAGTACAGACTATTCCTGGAGAGGCCTTGGTATTAGCAATATAGCTATCTACTACCAAAACGCGTAAGAATAACCACAGAAAACAAAACAACTTTTTTGAAATAGAAAATATCAAAATGAAGGAAAAAAATGCAATTTCAGACATCCAGCCTACCCAGAACAAGTATAGGAAACATCATCATATAAGAAATGAAAATCACATACCTGAAATTTCTGAAACAATAATAACTGAAGTAAAGAAACAACTATATCAGGCTATAGTACACGTCATACTCCTATAGAATGTTAGCAGATGACAATTACAATACTTTGTAAAAAATACAAAATAAAATAACATATACAAAAACAGAATTACATAGAGAAGGAGGGAGGAAAGGGAAAGGGGATTCCAAAAAGAAATTAAGATACATTATGTGTACATACCTATTCTCTATAAAGCATGTAAACATTATGTAATACAAATATGCTAATAAAAAATCCTAGTAATAGGCAGAGAAAACATAGAATTTTAGGATAACAACTATAATGAATTATAACAAAATGCTTGTTTAGTCAAAGTCAATTGATATAGATCATTTTAAATGGCAGGACCGAATTGTACCAAGGACCAGATGTAATGTAGTATGAAAGACAGTATTTACTGGTTACTCTACATGCATTAAGCTTATATAATTTTAACTTTATAGACTTTTAACGTTAGCTGAAGTTTAGAGTGGCAGCACCTGTCATCATCAGATAGAGTCTACCAAAAGCTGTATACATACTTCAACAGTTCACTGTACTAATAAATGTCTGAAAGCTAATGGCCCCCACTTTGAGCACCTCTCGTAACTATAGAGGCCAAAGGTGAATTGCTTTCACAGTGTCTCAATAAATGGTGTACTAAAATATTTATACATTTTGTTTTCCTGATGTGTACATTTCTTGGTAGACTCTGTATAAGAAATTACATTGATAATTAAACAATAGCCTTTTTCTTTAGTCTTGTAGAACTTGATTCTTCTAATTTATTATCAGTCTATTTTTTGTAAGTTTAAACAGTGTCTTAATAAATTTTAAAAAGATTATAACTCACTTTAACTTCTAAACTGTATGTAACTTAATTATGTATAGTTTTTAAGTTACTTTTTCCTGGGATGGGACCCTATGGAAAGTGTCACCCAATATGGAGAAAACAAAACAGAAGCAAAGTGGTTCACAAAGCAGATTTTTACCTATGATGGAAGCATTGTCACCTAGTGTTAAGGACTCGGGGATCCCCACCTAATGGGAAACATTTGCATATTTTTTTAGGGTTTTAGCTCAGTAAATGTAAGAAAGAAATGTTAATAACTCACAAACGGACATTTAATAGAATGAAATATCTTGTTTTTCAACTTAAGTAAAGAACAGTTGAATTTAGTAACTGACGACTCAGATGTTGTTATAAATATTTATAATCATTTATTATAGTTATTTACTTAGTCCTTTGCGCATTACTGTAGATTGTTTGTGAAATTCAAAATACAAGGCTAGGGCTGCCCAAATATCTCAGCGTATTAATACACCTGCAAGCAGGCACAGAGACCAGGGGTTTGATCCCCAGGCCTCCCACGCTGGCTCCGCCCCAAGGGGCATGCTGAGATAGCAATTGAGACCGGGCTTGGTGGCCTGCCTGTAATCCCAGTTCTCGGGAAGCTAAAAACAGGGGAATCACTATGAGTTTAATCTATTAGTGAGAACCTGAACATCCTGTAGACCCTTCCCTAAAAATACAAACAAACAAACAAATAATATGAGACTAGCACAGACAAACTAAACTATAAATTATACATAATATTAAACCAAAGAGAAAAAAACATTAAAAGTTTCATATTTGAAACATAAGAGATTATAGAGGATCTCAAAAAGTGGGAAGATATTCCATGCTCCTGAATAGGAAGAACCAACATTGTGAAAATGGCCATACTCCCAAAATTGTACAGATTTAATGCAATCCCTATAAAACTGCCACCAGCATACCTCGCAGACCTAGAGAAATCGTTCTTGAAACTTATTTGGAACCACAAAAGACCTAGAATAGCAAAGGTATTCCTAGCCAATGAAGACAAGCAAGACAGGAGGCACCACAATTCTTGACTTGAAATTATACTACAAAGCCACTGTGATAAAATCATCATGGTATTGGCAACAAAATAGACCTGAGGATCAATGGAATAGATTAGAAGACACAGAAGCATCTACAAACACAGTCACCTGATATTCGACAAAGGGTCAAACAAGCTTACTGGAAGAGAGATAGCCTCTTTAACAAATGGTGCTGGAAAACCTGGCTTTCTACGTGACCAAAACTAAAACCTGACCCAGTTCTATCACCGTGCACTAAGCTAAAGTCAAAATGGATTAAAGATCTAAACATTAAAACAGAAACACTCAATGTCCTGGAAGAGAAAGTAGGAGGAACTCTTGAAGACATAGGGGTAGGTAAAGAGTTCATAAACAAACATATATTTGCACAGGAAACACTTCAAAGAATCAACAACAGGGATCAACTCTTCTTTTGGAGTTTCTGCGCATCAAAAGAAATTGTCAAGAGAGTAAAAAGACAACCCACAAATTTTGAAAAAATCCTAACTAATAAGGACTCAGACAAAGGTCTGCTCTCTAGAATATATAAAGAACTAAGATATAACAGGGCCTCAGATTTAAAGACCCAATTCAGAAATGGGCATCTGAGATGAATACACACTTCTCAGAGGATGAAATTAAAGAAGCGAATAAATATATGAAAAAATTCTCCACACTGCTAGTCATCTGTGAAATGCAAATTAAAACAACACTGAGATACCATCTCACTCCAGAAAGAATGGCTATCATAAGGAAATCAACCAACAACAAATGTTAGTGAGGCTGTGAGGAAAATGGAACACTTCTTCACTGCTGGTGGGAATGTAGACTGGTACAACCATTGTGGAGATCAGTGTGAAGACTCCTCAAAAGTGTAGGACTGGAAACCCCATTCAAGCTGGCTATCCCCCTACTGGGAATTTTCCCAAAAGAACTGAAAACATTATATCATAGTGATATATGTGAACCTGTGTTTATAGCAGCACAATTTGTGATAGCAAAATCTTGGAAATAACCAAGATGTCCATCACACGAGGAATGGTTGAAAAAGATGTGGTATTTCCATCTAGAGTATTACTCAGCTACAATGATAAACTTGAAGCATTTATATTGAAGTGGATGCCACTTGAACATATAGTCATAAGTGAAATAAACCAGACACATATGTGTAAATATTGTATAGTCTCCCTAGTATAAGAAATATACAACTAAAAACAATTGAGTCAGATTGTTAGGGCAAACTGAATGGTGTATGCTGCAGGGAACTAATCAGCTTTTCTTCGGGATGGTTAACGATCTAAGTTCACAGATCAAGAATTAGAGAAATAGAAGAGCCGCAAGGTCAGCCAACATTTTGGATCTAGCCTTTCAAGGTCATGAAGTCTCAGGACGTAGGAGAACCTGTACTGTAACATCATCAAACTCAATTGTGCCCCAAATTTTCTGAACAAGGAGATTATGGAGCCACAGAGGAAGGAGGTTGATAATCTATAGTGTGCCTGGGGAGAGTCACATGGAGAGAAAACTTTCTCTCAGGTTTTCACAGAGAGCAAACTGGTCAAGAATTGGCCGTGACTCATCCACATGGATGACACAAAGGATCTACAGAGTAAGGTACAGGATTACAAGATAAACCCTGACGGGCCTTGACTGACCTCATCAGAAACAAAAGCTACATCAGCCGGGCGTGGTGGCGCATGCCTGTAATCCCAGCACTAGGGAGGCTGAGGCAGGAGGAGAAACAAAAGCTACATCTTTTGGTATATAGGTCATGCTTTATCTCTATCTTAACCATCCAGCAGAAAAGTATAAAAATGAGGTATATAACATGGGGCCATAATAATAGATTGAGCTGTAAATGGCTATAATCAACAAGTTCTTCAGAAAAGTCACGATTATTGTGAAATGCTGAACTGTGTTGCATTGTGTCACCGAGTTCAGACACTTATAGTAGTTTGATGACAACAGAGTGCCCATCTTTGATAGGTCTAGACAAAAAAAGAGGGATACAAAGGAAAAACCAAGATGTGTTTGTATAGATAGTACAGTTAGGTAAATATGCAGTGCTTATGCATAATTCTATGGGAAGCAAGATTTGCACTAATAGTGGCTGGACAAGTTATTATTTCAGTTTCTAGTACTATGTATGGAAAACCACTAGGAAGATAACAAGGTAGATAGTATTAATTATTGAATCTGGGACACAATTCAGTTATTAAAAACTAAGATAAGTATGCAGCTACACTCTCTTAAGTTTCTGATTAGAGACAACTGCAATAATACTGTCTGTAAGTACAATATCATATATGCACCTCGTACAGTACCAAAACATGAAAACAGTCTGCAATGTATTAATAATCAAATCTCTCCTGTTAATCTGTCTTGAAACTGTCTCATTGCTATTTGTTCTTCAATAAAAAAAGAAACATAAGGGTGGGCGGTATAGCTCAGCGGACTAAGCGCATGCTTAGGTAACCGCAGGGACCAGGGTTCGATCCCTGCTTCCGCTTGCCACGCCGGCCCCGCCTTCGGGTGTGCTGAGCCGGCGATTGGAGTCTGGGCGTGGTGGCGCGCGCCTGTAATCCCAGCACTAGGGAGGCAGAAAGCAGGAGGATCACTATGAATGTGGGCTACATAGTGAGACCCTGTGGACAAAAAAAAAAAAAAAAAAAAGAAAAGAAAAGAAAAACCAAAAAAAAACATAATAGCAATGGATGTTGTATCCTAAATTTTTAACAAAAATATATATATTATCTTGATGAGTTAATAGCCTAATCAAATATATGGTAGCAATTTTAAAACCTCCTTTCATTTTCAAGTTAATTTATTTTTAGACCAAAGTTAACAAAGAAACATATATGAACTGACATTATATAATCTTTATATTACCAATTTTAAGTTATTTGTATGTTTTATATAAATGTTAAGCCTAGTAATTTTTATACTCTAATGATTTAACTATAAGCCAGAAGTCTATAAGGGCAAATGATAAGAAAGAAATCAGTATGAGCTAAAAAAAAAAAATTTTAATACAGCAGCTGCAGACACTTTAGCCAATTATTAAAAATATAGGCTAGCAGGCAGACACGTAACAGGATGTGTGACGTACAGCACTTACCTTAAATCAGCACTTTTATGTGCATCAGTCATTTTAAATTATAATCTTCTTAATTTAGGATTTATAGCTATAAATATAGTCAGAATTTTCCCCTGGAGATATTAATTAGCACCTTTCATTTTTAGGTTGCCCATGACTGAGATCTCTTGTAATACTTACTTTATCATCATAGAGTAGTACCAATGAGTTGGAGAAGGAAGAAACAGCATCGGGGCACAGGAAAGCAGTAGAAAGAAAGCTGGTTTAGAGAAAAGCCAAAAGAAAGATCATTAAATACTTCAGTTTTAGAACTTCATGTTGAGAAAGTCAGACTATAAAAAGATTTAGAAAAGCATCCATGCAGCCCTCCTGTTACTAAGGATCCTATGACATGGTCATAAAGGCTGAATATAAGAACTTCAGAGTCCTTTTTAGATTGTGGCAGAAGAGTTCTAACCACAGGATGGTGTTACAATGTATTGGTGCCACTGAAGGGTCAAAGTTCCCTACCCAGGAGCTGTATTGTACAGAAAAAGTGAGAGTTTTTAGGGGGAGAGATGGAAGGTTAAATTAGGTCCAATTTTTAAAAATATATTCCAAGGATAAGTCACAAGGTATAGAAGATAGAAAATCCATTTTGGAGTCCTGCAGGACATGCAGCATCCCCCCAGAACACATCCCTTAAAGGTGATGGTTCTCAACACCCATGAGGTAAGCCCTTATGTAGCCCTTAGGCCATTGCCAACTGCACTGTACACTGAAAGTGAGGGAGTCCTTAACCTTATGAACCATAGTGGACTTTTTTCTATTGCCAGTTCAGATCCTACTGGTGAGTGGCCCCAACTGGGTCTGTCAGTTAAAAATTGGAAATTAGAATTTCTCCAAGGGACCAAACAAACTCCTTATACTTTACCCTAATGGGCCATAGCAGTTGGCATCCCAGCTCAGAGGCCTATGAAGTCCACTGGTGAGTCACCCCAGCCAGGTTCTTTCACTTACTCCCTGAGTGAATCTGCAAAGCCACACACAAGCACAACAGTAGAAAGAAGCCACAGGAAGCAAAAAAGAGTTTTCCTTTTACCCATCTGTACCAATTGCCAGGTGCCATCACTCTTTGAGGAATAGAAAAAAGCTTCAGAGAACAGGTAAAAATTAGGCTTATATAAAATATAAGACAATAATAGCAGGAAAAAAGTCAATGGCAAATAGTCAATGGAGCTCTAGTAGAAGAAATCTATGAAAAATTCAGAAATGTTTAGGATGCAAAAAGCTCAAAGTTGGAAGTATATGGATCCCAATTTAATTGACTCTCATTATTTAACTTGAAGAAATGTCATGGAGCAAAGGAATCAGTGTTGCTGAATGCCAGAACGGACTCAATCTAATACACTAAAATTCCAGAAGACATATTTTTGGTTCAGTACTTCAAAACTTTTGTTAACATTATATCTGAAAATGGCATGGGTTACTTCAAGAAGATATAATCCCTGGGATAGTTCCAGGATAAAGGGACCAAGGACAATGTTCTAGATTCCAAGTCTATCTTCTTGATGTCCTGAGGTTCTAGCAGAGAGATGACATCACATTCTTCTAAGTTTTTTCTTACAGTTTAATGTTTATCACTTTATCAATTCTTAAAATTGAGCTGGCACTTGTGTACTTTTTCTCAACAATAGTTTACAATTGCAGTTAGTTATTGAGTAAAGAAATATATTTTATTCCCCAAATTTACTATTCTGGTATCTAATTATGATACTAAAGGGACTTGTCTTAATTTGAACAATACGCAATATTTAATGCTACATATAATGTACTGCAGAGAGCAGAACCAAGAGTTTCTCGACTTCTAACTCAAGGTCCCAGATTTTTAACAATCTCAGACTCAAAACAAAATATATAACCTAGCATACTTTTTGAAATTATAAATCCACATACTTTGTCATTGTCTTCTTCAAGTTATACTTTTCCCTAGTCCCTAGGAAAAACTTCCTAATTATTCCCCAATAATTTCCTTATTGTCCCTTGTTCCTTTTTCTGATTGTTTGTAAGATCCTTTTGGCATTCTTCCATTCTACATTACGGGAAGCCAATAAAAAGCACTATTTCCCACTTTCCCTTAGTAAACAAGCTCATGTTAGGCTTAGTCAATAAGAGATTGTCTTACTTAACTCTTCACATTGCTAAGACAAAATACTCTAGACCCACAAGTTGAAGAAGTAAAGGTTTATTCAAGATTTGTAGAGGTTTCATTTTATAGTCAGCTGTCTTCAAGGTGGAGTGACATGGAAGAGGGATATGATAAAAAAGAAACAATCCAAAGAAGGTCAGACAGAAAGCAAGGAATAACTACATTTAGCCTTTCTTTCCCTTTTATTTCATTGAGCGTATGAGCCTACTGGTTGTACCACACATGGCCAGGTTAAGCCTTCCCAATGTCCATACCCAGAACTATCCTGAGCCAGTCAGTCAGTGGATTGATTTAGTTATCACACACCCCGGATCCAGGCACCTCCCACCCATGAACACATGAGGCTTTAGGGAGACATTGAGATACAAGCTATAACAGAAATACTGGTAGGAGATTGGAAAATGAAAAATTAGGGAACATAGAAGAAAGCCGGGTGTGGTGGTGCAGGCCTGTAATCCCAGCACTCGGGAGGCTGAGGCAGGAGGATTGTTGTGAGTTCAAGACCAGCCTGAGCTACAAAGTGAACTTAAAGCCAACCTCAACTGCATAGTGAGACCCTGTCTCAAAAAAGGCAAAAAAAAAAAAAAAAAGAAGAAGAAGAAAGTCAATAAAGCAGCACACACACACACACACACACACACACACACACACCACTTGAATAGCATTATTTCCAAAAGCAATTTTTTCCTTTGCACTCTCAGCTCCCACCAGTTGGCCTTTACTAAGATCACAGCCCCCACAAGGGTGTCTCAGACCCTGAAGTCTTACTCTACTGCCCTCCCATTTGGTCTCCCCAGCCAGAGGGTATGGAGGGTGCATCTTCTTTAGCTTTTCTGATTCCTTTATAAACTAGCTCTCTTTTCACCAAACTGACTCTTTGGCTCTGTTTTCAGACTCTTTGGTATGACTGACTTATACTATTATTCTCTAGTTCAGCACAGGGTTTTTTATCATTCTAACCTATGGGTTCAAAAAGTGAGTTAAAATCATTGAAAGGAGCCATATTAATTTAAAGAAATCCATTTATTACACTTGGTACAAACCTTAAGTGGCAGTTTTTATAGCCTCTTCTTTTCCTCCAATCTGTCTGAAGTCCCTCTTCACAATATAAAAGGGGGCCATTGCGTCACTGTATACTCACTCACTATACCCTCAAGTGTCAGGGATTTCATTTTGAATTTTCTTATTAGACTTCAGATGCAATTGGATTAATAAGAATCCCTCAATAACAAAATCTATTCAGAAAATCACTCACAAGGATCCCTTCATCTCGTGTATTTTATTTTCTATTCTTGTTTTTCCTCCTGCTTATTGCCATTTTCTCTTTTCTCCCCATGGAAATAAAAAACGCGATCAGAGCAACATTTAAACAGCCCACCAACATGACCTCTGTCTTCCTCTGTGTCATAAAATGGAGATGTTGCCATGGCAACATCTTAGAAGAGATATTCTTGACTTCCTGGGCTGCAATCCCCAAAAAGAACTATCTTTGAGATATTATCTATCCTCAGGTGAGGGACCTGATATTATTTCATATAAAATTTCTTTCTGTAACGTGAAACCCACATTTAAAGCATAATGATTCTAGGTAGTTCCCTAGAGCATTTTACAAGGCCATAGGTACTTGTCAATGGGCACTATTCACTGTGGGACCGATTTGGGCCCAGTTGCCTCTAAATCCAGCTATTTTGAGATTATTCTACTAGCTCAAAATCATGAATTTTGGCAATCATCAATTACTGAATTTTAGACGTATAAAATTCTTAGAAAGTGTCAAGTTTGTACCCCTTCCCCCCAGATGGATGGCAACCTCTTAACATTGCCTTTTCTCTGACCACTGGTGCTTTTTGCTTTTCTCTTTCCTACGCTGCATTTCCTTTTTTGTTTGTTTGTTTTTGTTGTTTGATGATAGAGATCAAGAGATGGGGAGGAAAGGGATAAAGAAAAAATTACAAGGTCTTGTGTGCATGTACCAGATCCACACAAGGACCATAAACTATGTATTGGAAACATGTATTCATAAAATTTTAAAGATTTGTGAGGAATAAGGAGGAAAAGAATCACCCTAATGCAGCACTGATTTTGTGTTAGTCTCTCCAGCAGTCATAAATAATGCACGCGTCCCACAGTGAGCCTACAGCCTACTGCCCAGCTGTTCCAGCTTCTCATTCTTCCTGTAACTCTAAAATGGGAAATGGGAAGTGATATTAGTTTACCCAACATGCTCTTAAGTCCCTTGCATATATTTTTTCCTCCTATCTTCACAAAAACCCTAGGTTATAAAGTGCTTTTATCCTATTATAGGCATTTTTACTAAATCCAGCAAGGAGCTTGCCTAAGGCCTCAACCTGAAAACTTCAGAGGTTTGTCTTGAAACCCGACTAGATACTCTAGTTTCTCTTCAGATCATATAAATCTTTTGCCTTTTGAAAGCTGATCAGTCTAATCCAAAATTTCCTTCATGTCTACCATATTAAATCTCCAAAGAAGAAGCTCTGAAACCCAAAAGAACTTTTTTCATGTCTAACTTCCCACTGGCCTATAAGCAATGTGAGTGAAGGAACAATCTATTCATTTCAGTTTACCTCATGCCTGGCACACTGTAAATGTTCAACACATATTTAGCAAAGTATGAACAAACTTGCTAGTTAATGTCCACCTCTCTTACTTACTCTACACCTGAAATACTACCAAAATCTATAAAATGACCTTTTTACTCCTATTCTTGACAACTTCAGATCAAACTTCCATAGGCAAGTAATTGATTAACAAGACCCTATTTCTTTACAATTGCTCTATGGTCCCCATAATGAAGTGCAAGTTTCTCCTCCTCCATGTACTCTTACAGTTTTATCTCTTTTCTCTTTATCCCACCATAAAACCTCTTTACTACCCTTTCACCTCTTTACTGAATTATAGGCAATTCACCACTGAATTGTCTTATTTACTCTCCTCTCCTTGCTGGGACAAATACCCAACACTCAGAAGGAGGGAAGGAGGGTTTTACGTAGCTCACAATTACTGGAGGTTTCAAGACACTGCCCCCACTCTATAGGGTGTGGAGGAGAGGCTGGAGGGTGCTGCTGTGTCCAGGATGTTCCACTCTATACCTCTAAGAGACTCCACCAGGACTGGGGAGAGGGATCAGCCAGGCCAGAGCACATGCTGCCAGCTTAGCGGTTCATGCCTCGCTGGCCCCAGCCCTGGAGCCATGCCCTGATCATCTGGTCCCATCCCTCAAGGAACTTGCTGTTCTTTGAACCTTGATGAGATCCCCCATGACTTATATGAGACTTTGGGGGACAACTAGATACAAATTGTAACATGAGTGATTCGCAACTTTCCAAAACAAAGTTGTTTCGATCTTTTGAAGTTTTGTACACACAGTTTCCTCCATGAGCAAGATCCTGACCTCCTTTTCAGACACATAAACACCGATGCTCACGCACACACTTCCCTTTCCTCATTTGTCTAGCAAACTCTGGTTCCTCCATTGAGTATTACCTCTTAAAACATCTGAGCTTCACAGACTTTTCAAGAGAAGTCTGCTTTCTATTTCACCTGCAAATGTCTATTGTAGAAATTAATTATGTTCTCAATATCTAACTCCTTGCTTCACTGTAAGGTTATACTATGGCATGAATATTTCCTTCTGAAACCATATTGAATTTGATTGCCAAAGTAAGAGAACTGAAGTAATAGTACTGTTGATGAGTGGGACCCTTAAAAGCTGTCCAGACTGTGAGGACTCCACCCCGCAAGGAGTAAGGTCATTACTGAGGAACGGGATTGTCATCACAGGAGTGGTTATTGAAGAGCCAGGGTCATTGTCATGGCTCTGTCTGGTTCCCATACTCCTACACTCTCATGTGCTCTTTTGCTATTTGATGCCCTCCATGACAGTAAGATGCAGCAAGAAGACCTCCACTAGATCCCAGTTTTTTTATTCTAGACTTCCAACTCTAGACATGTGAAAACCTTCTTTATGTTTTAATAAATCACTCTATTAGGATCATTTTTCCATTGCAGAAGGAAATGGATTATGATATTTTGCTGAAGGCAGGAGCCATGCATTTTATTCTCTGTACCCCAGGACTTGATAAAGTGTCCGGTGGTGTGTACCTAATGAATCACTATTTGTTGACAACAAGAAGCAAGAAAGGGACAAAAGAGAGGAAGAAAGAGTTCTTGATACAACTAAGAAGACTTATGCAAATACCCTCACTGACTGAAGTTAGCTCTTTGAGGCAAAAATGAGCAAAACATTTGTAAGATGGGGAATGCTGCCTGACAAAACTCACCTGAGAAAAATATGATGGTAACAATTAGGGAGTTAGAAAATCAGGTAAGGGAAAGGGTAATTAAAACTTCTTACATACTTTTATTTTATGCTGTCTTTGTCTACAAGATTTATTTCCAAACCCAGTAGTATAGTAACTCCAAGAATCATTAAATTAGTTTTATATATATTTCTTAATAATTTAAAATATTTTGAGATGTAAAATAATATTTGCTGCAAAAAGTATGATATTGTCTTGTTAATTAGTGTATCTTCTCCCTGCCACTAATCAGAGAATTGAAGTACAGATTTCTTGAGGCCTGATGCATAAAATATATTAGATTTAAAGAAAGTTAGAAATTAAAAATGTTTACACTCTCTGGTTCTCTGAAGAAATAAATTAAATTTTTCTAATTATGAAGAGCCTGGTTTATTTGACCATTCTCATGTGTAATGTTAAATATTAAAATAAAACATAGAATATATATAACATTAGCATAAATCCACTTATACTGAATGAATAAAATACAACAAACACAAAATAGCAACAAAATGGTTTGCCTGGGATATTTTTTGAGACTCACTTCTTAAAAATAAATAATAAAAGAGACAGAAGATGTAACAGAAACATGCTCATTAACTCAAAAGAAAGTTAAAAGAATATTCAACATCACAAAAGCTCTATTACTACTAACTGGAAAGTAGAGAGCTTTTTAGTCTTTGTCAACATTACAGCTGAGATTTTTTTATATGAATAATACTTATGTTGAAGGTATTAACTCCAAGCTTTTCCTCTTTAGTGATCTGAGTCTTTTGGATTTGGGGCTAGAGGGATTGATTAGAGTATTTGGTACAGTAAGGGTACAGCTGTTGGCTTAATGATGACAGTCACATCTTAAAAGTCTATCCTTTACTAATCATCCTCCCAATACTCTTTCTCATCACCCTAATAACTCTTGAAGAAAGCCATCATCACTTCTTCTGTGCAACTGATGCAAAACCAAAGTTTAAGAATTCTTTGGGCTGGGGAGATGGCTCAGTGCAATAAGCGCCTCCCTGGCAAGTGCAAGGCCCTGAGTTCAATTCGCGGTTCCACCAAAAAAAAAAAAAAAAAAAAAAAAATTCTAGAGGTCCAGAATTCAAAATCAGAAAAACGTGGACCTCAGTGCCTTTAACTATTAATTCTATGCCTATGCCATGGCCCTTCACCCTACGATGCTACAACTGCTCTAAATATAATGCAGAAAAATATGGCACCTGTTCAGAAAAATGTGTTTTGAGAAGAAAAAAAAAAACCCTTTCCATCAGAGGATTAAGGAGAAGCCCATTTTGCACATCCAAACAGATTCTCAAGAAGAGAAAAACATTAAAGTTAAGGCAGGCTATTTAATCTCCTTAGAAACACTAAGTTTTTTCATTTTTGTGAATAAGAAAAAGTGTGATGAAGAAGCCAAAAAGATTCACATGAGACTAAACACAATCAGTTACCTCTTGTAATTAGACCTACAGGGGGCCTGCACAGAAATGATTGGCACCAGGCCTGCTATGGCTACCTATGAAAGCAAGAAAGGGATATGATGAGTTTTTGTTGTGTGTGCTTGGCTAGGCTACTGCCTTGTTTTTTATCAAAAACTAACTTGCGTGTTTCTGTGAAGATATTTTGTAGATGTTATTAAAGTTCATGAGTCTATCTGAGCAAAAGAGATGGGCCTTGATAATCTAAATGGACATAATTCAATCACTGTAAAGGGCATAGCAGCATAACTCTAGCTTCCCAAAACAAGAAACACTACCTTTTCTTTTCTTTTTTTATGGAACCATGGATTGAATTCAGGCCCTTGTGCTTACCAGGGAAGCGTTTATTCCACTGAGCCATCTTCCCAGCCCTGTACCTTTTTATATTAATTTTATTTCTTGTAATATAGGTCTTGCTTTATCTGAGTCTTAACCATTCCACAGAAAATTATAAAAGTGGGGGCTGGGGAGATGGTTCAGTACAATAAGCACTTCCCTGGTAAGCACAAGGGCCTCAGTTCAATCCCTTGTTCTGCCAACAAAAAAAAGTATAAAAATGAAATACAAAAAGTAAAGCCATATTAATATGCTGAACTGTAAAAGCCTTAAATCAATAACTTCTAACGTTGCCAGTCCTACAGATAACCCACTACTATTATGGACTACTGGACTATATTGGAATATGTTGTTGAATTCACATACCTACAATATTTAAATGACAATGGAATACCCATCTCTGACAAAACTAAGCAAAAAAAGGAGATGCAAATGAAGGACCATTTTATAACTGTGTATACAAAATACTCAGGATAGATATACAGCTACTTTCTCTTAATTCAATGAATAGAAAGATTTGTACTAATAGTGTTTGTGGATAGGATATCATGTCTGCATCTTGTACTACGAATAACCATTATGAAGACAACAATATGCAATGTATTAATTACTGAAACTGTCCCATTAATTGTTTTTGAAACTGTCTCATTGTCATTTGATTCTCAATAAAATAATGTTTGAAAATGTGGAGAAAAATATTATTACAAATTATGCAACTTATGGATCAAAGAGTGTGGAACTCATTTGTTAGTTCTTCAAAACAAGCATTTCCAAAAAGTCACTTACAATTTTAGATCTAGTAGACCAAATAATTGAAAAATTTAGGTAGTGGAATGCCAACCAGGATGTCCATCATTGATGTCTTCTCTATCAGTTAATGCATAGACATTTTATTGAGATTATACCATCCACAGGGGGAAAAAAAGATTGCTGCAACTGCATGCAAAGTGTGTTGTTCAAAGAAAGACAATAATGAAAAAATTCAGAAGAAGACATGATAGGATTGACAATATTGTAACATTGTGTTATATGTTGAAAGTTTGGAGAGTCACATGAAGAGAAAACTTTCTCTCAAACTCTCACAGAGAGCAAACTGGTCAAGCATTGGCCATGACTCATCCACATGGATGACACAGACAAAGGAACTACAGAATAATGTACAGGACTATAAGATAAACCCTGAGAGGACTTCACTGACCACATAGGAAATATAAAGTTCATGTGTTGGTATATAAGTCTTGATCTATCTAGGTCTTAACCATCCAGCAGAAAAGTATAAAAATGAAGTATACATCGTGAGGCCATAATATTAAGCTGAGCTGTAAATGGATATGGTGGACAATTTCTTTGAATAACTCACTATGGTTGTAGAATGCTGAACTGTGTTGGATTGTGGTGTCGAGTTCAAGCACCTAAGTTAGCTGAGTGTCAATGGAGTGCCCACTTTTGACAGGTGTAGACAAAGGAAGGGGTATAGAAAGAAAAACTCATGATGTGTGTGTATAGACAGTACAGTTGGGATAGATAACGCTGTGCTTCTACATAATCCTATAAGAGGCAAGATCTGCACTAATTCATGAACTCTTTACCTACCCTTATGTTTTCAAGAGTTCCTCCTACTTTCTCTTCCAGGAGATTGAGTGTTTCTGTTTTAACGTTTAGATCTTTAATCCATTTTGACTTTAACCTAGTGCATGGTAATAGAGCTGGGTCAAGTTTTAGTTTTCGGCATGTAGAAAGCCATGTTTTCCAGCACCATTTGTTAAAGAGGCTATCTTTCTCCCAGTGAGCTTGTGTAGCCCCTTTGTCGAAGATAAGATGGCTGAGTGTTTTCGTAGATGCCTCTGCATATTCTAATCTATTCCACTGATCCTCAGGTCTATTTTGTTGCCAATA
>PVKA01033732.1:0-24098 GCA_004027165.1 Ctenomys sociabilis | reverse complement strand
TTAATCCCTGGGAAATGTATCTCTGGCACGACGGGCCTGAGGTTCTACACTCACTGACCTTTGATGCCCAGAGAATCGGGGAAATTCCCACTCAATCAATGGGCTTTAGGTCAGGGGATCCGGGGAGGTGTTGGTGAGTGGGTCCTGAGGTTTCAGGCCCGTCACTGGCTTGGAGGGGTTGGGGACAGGGATCCGCGAAGCGCGTGTGGGAAGAAGCCAAAGGCTCTCCCTCAGACTCACCACACTCTCACTGATCTGGGACACCTCGTGAGTCCTGTAAATTCACTCTCGCTGGGAGAGCTTGGCGTGGGATCCAGGAGGCCGCTGGAGTCAGCCACTGTCTCAGGGTGGTCTCTGGGGCTGGGCAGGCGCGGGCGGGATGGAGCAGGATGGCGGAGTTGGCCGCGCTGTCTCTTGCCGTTCTCAGGGGCTGGGCGGGGGCGGGCGGGATGGAGCAAGATGGCAGAGTCGGCCGCGCTGTCTCTGGCAGGTCTCAGGTGCTGGGCGGGGGCGGGCGGGATGGAGCAGGATGGCGGAGTCGGCCGCGCTGTCTCTGGCCGGTCTCAGGTGCTGGGCGGGGGCGAGCGGGATGGAGCAAGATGGCCAGAAAGTTCTATTTTAGTTAGATACATCATCCATTTCCCAAAACAGCAGTGCGTGCAGGAACCCTTAGTCTCTTTCACTGGCTGCTGCAGTGAGGCTCCCGCCCTGCACAGTTCTGCTCTTTTCCACCTACGTGCCCCTGGGGAGGGCTCCAGCTGTCCTCTTGTGCCGATCCCTGCTCGCTCCTGAATCCAAACAGCCTTGCTGCTTTGTGCTTCCTCCGTGTCCACAAGGAACTAAAGAGGAGGTAGTGTTCTGTCCACACTGCAAGGGAAGTGAACCTGACCCAACAAAGATACGACACTTTCCAAATGAGGAAAAGAACAGCAGGCAGAGGATTATCAGAGGTACAGCCCGCCCTCCACAGGAGGGCAAGACTGTGGGGCTGTGGCTCTATCTCATGCTTCCCACCTATTTAAAATGCGGGCTCATGAACCAGCATGTGTGGGCACCCAGAACACACAGGCCTTCTTCTGGAACATCGGACTTGCCAAGGCCGGCTCCACCATTCCCTGTGGAGAAGCTATGGCCAGAGAGTAGCGGCCCCTCATAGCGTTCATCATCGTGGCCATGTCCTGTGGCACTGCTCCCTGCCACCATCGCATCCCAGCACCTCACACTCACCTGTGTGCCTGCGTTTGCCATCTCCTTGGTCTCTTCAGATTCTTGCATATATGACTTATCCATTTTTCATGCGGTTTACTAAGTTCATCAGAGTTAAAAGGTTAAAGGAACAGCTGGAAGATCCATGGATGGGGGAGCAGATAAGAAACTGTGGTCCAGAGACACAAAAGAACACTTCTCAGCTATAATGAATAATAAAATCTCACCATTTGGGACAGCATGGGAAGAGGTAGCAATCACTCCCTAAACTGAGATACGCCAGGTATCCAAAGACAAGTCCAACATGATCTCACTCAGGGCTGGAATCTGGAAGAGTTGATGTCACAGAAGGTGAGAGTAGAGTGTTGGTTACCGGCAGCTGGGAGTGTGGGTATTGGGAGGGCTCGAGAGAGGTTGACCAGCAGATCCCAAGAACTGTAGCAGAGGATCAAGGTAGGGTGGAACACTTTGTAGACATCTATTATGTCCCTTTGTTCACAGGTTTGGTTCTGTTCTGTTACTTTTGTGCTGACTTTTTTTGTCTGGTTGATGTACTTTTTCTTCTTTTAGGGAAAGGTCTACAGGGTATTCAAGGTCTCACTGCTAGATCGGACTCATAGTTATCCGCCTGTTTACAGCCTCCTAAGAACTGAGATTACAGTCACTTGCCACCAAGTCCAGTCTCAATTGCCATCTCAGTGCACCCCAGAGGTGGGGCCAGCACAGAAGGCCCAGGGATTGAACCCTTGGCCCCTGTACCTGCTTGCAGACACAGTTGATGTATCTTTGTGACAGTGAGGTTTAAGTCCTCCATTCCAGCTTGTTTGATTTTTCATGTCTGATAGTATTTGTTTTCCATAAGCGGGTGCTCCTACACTGGGGGCATATATATATATGATTGCTATTTATTCTTCTTGTAGTTTTCCCTTAACAAGTATGTAGAGCTCTTCTTTATCTCTTTTGATCAGTGTTGGCTTGAAGCTCACATCTTCTATGAATAGGATAGCTATGCTGCCTGCTTATGGCTGGGCTTCTTTAGCATATAGCATTGTTTTCCATCCTTTGGTTTTCAGACTATGAATGTCAATGTATTTGATCTAAATATGTTTCTTGAATGCAGAATGTTACTGGATTTTGTTTCTTGATCCATTTTGCCAGTCTATTTCTTTTGATTGGTTAAGTGAGACTATTTACATTCCAACTGAAGTGTTTTGGATTGTCCTTGTCATACAAGTATCCTGTTGATAGTTCCCTGTCTTTTCTCAGTTGCTTCCCTTGCCCTGTGGCTTCTTTCTTTCTTTTTTATGTATTTAGTACAGGTCAGCAGAGTCTCATACACAGATCGGACTCCTTGTGATCCGCCTGTTCTCAGCCTCCCAAGCACTGGGATTACAGGCTGTGCCACCATATGCCGTCTTCTGTGGCTTCTTTCTGTTGGCCTTTGGAAATTATGGACTGTTTTCTCTTTCTAGAATATTTTTCAGAACTCACTGTAGGGGTGGTTTGGTTGTCGTGAATTTCTTCAGCTCTTTTTCTCATGGAAGTCTTTTTATTTCTTTAATTCTGAAAGATAATTTTGTGTGATACATCAATCTTGGTTGGAGGTTGTTTTCTTTCAGGGCTTAAAATAAGGCACTCCCAGCTCTCCTTGATTTATAGCTTCATGTTGGGAAGTCTGCTTTGATTTTGATGAGCTTTCCTTTATGGGGGATTTGTTTCTTTTCTCTAACAGCTTTCCATATTTTGTTATGCTGAATTTCTGAAATCTTGATTATATACCTTGCTATAGGTTTATTTTTGTGACAACTAATTGGAGTTTTCTATGTCTCATTTATCTGTATGTCAGTTTCTTTTCTATGCTTGGGAAGTTTGCAGCTATTACTTCTCAGAAAAGTATCTTTATGTCATTTTTGCTGGTTCCTGCATTTTCCTTGACTCCAGTACATTTTATGGTATTCTTCTTTGCATCATTTTGCATTGTCACATTGTATTTTAATTGTCCCTTGCTGCTTTAAAGAGAACTTCCTTTTTTTGTGGGCACTAAGTATGATCCTGTCTTCTAGGCCTGATATTCCACCTTCACTTTCTATTATGGAGTCATCCAAAATTTCAGTGAAAGCTTTAATTTCCTGGATATCTATATGAATCTGTTTCAGAGATTCCATGTTTCTCCTACGTTGTGCACTGATGACTTTTATTCTTCTGTGCTCCTCTATTTTTTATTTATTATGACTACAACATATCTGCTAAGCAAGTCCTTCATTATGGCTGTCATCTCTTTCTTTATCTGCAAGGTTCTTTCTTTTCTGATACCCTCTTATCCCCTCATGTATTTTTTACTTCTTCTTCTGTCATTCCAGGGAATTCAAGTGCATGGATTCTGTTTCCTCTACCCCATTGTCCTCCTGGATTTGTTCTTGGTGGGCTGGAAGTTTGAGATTGCATGGTGCTTTAGCATCTTGTCTTGTTTTGCTGTGTTGCTTGTACTTCCTTATGTGAAATAGCTTTATCACAGGCATGAGATCTTCTGAGGAAATGCCTATTCCTCTGAGAGGAGATCTTAATGGTGTAGCTGGCCCTTGGCCTTTGTATCTTCCCCGGGGCCCCGTCTTCCCATTTATTAGGGATGATGTTTTCTATATATTTGGCTCAGCTCCCAGTCTCATAGTAGAGGGCTATGGGGATGGTTGTGTCCCCAGATTATCCCAGTGTTGTCACACAAGGGTGAGCAACTGATTGTAACAAGTGTGGCATTTTGGCTAAAGCAGTCCACCGGTCATAAAATGTCATCAAGGATAGCCTAGAAAGTGACAATCTGTGATACCACTAATTTGGCATATCTAACCGTAAGAGTAAGCCCTATAATTATGTGACAATATCCAGTGTAGACCTGGAATTTGTATGCAGTGGTTTACCCTTTGGAGGGTGACTTCATCCTGTGTGGAAAGAGAGTTGAAGGGCAAAAGAGTGATAGCTAAGCAGAAAGGCGGCACAAGCAAGGTGGAAGGGCTAAGGATGATCACCAGAATTCTGGGAAGCTGGAGACAAGGGCAGGACAGAAAGTATGAAGAAAGCAAAATAATTTGGAGGACAAACAACAAGAATAGAGACTGTGTTCATTCACCTGTAAATTTCAGAGACCAGTGAAAGGCTGGTGCGGGGAGAGAGAGGCTGGGCAGAGAAAGCAAACGAAACAATAGAATCCAAAACCTACACAATCACTGCCCCAAATAAAAATAAAACTTAAAAAAGAAAGAGAAAAAATAATATATTGAAAAAATTTCCTCTAGTGCCACCAGTTCCCCGAGTTCCCTAATCAGAGACGGAATCTGTCCGGAGTGACCGCTAGACCCGCAGGGGGATGCTGCTGAGTGCAGCGCTGACCTTGGCCTCGCCTCTGGCTCCCCTTGCACCTGCTGGTGGCAGGGTGAGGGGAGCAGCCTTGTCCGCAGCTAGCAGCTAGTCAAGATGGTTCACCTTTCAGTCAGCAGCCTCTGGGGACGAGCAGCTCAGGATGACTGCACTGCAGGCCACAGCGCAGGGGCTGGGGTGCCCCTGACTCATCATCAGCCTGGGCCTGCTGCCTGCTTGTGGCTCTGGATCAAGGGCTGGGGTGGGGCCCAGTGGTGGCTGTGCCCTTTTACCCCACTGGCAGTCCAGGGGGCTGCTTCTAGGCTTTTGCACTGGGGCCAAGGGTTGGATTTTGGCGTTTTCCAGGTTGCAGTCTGGGGATCCGCTCCTGCTGCTCAGCTGAGTTCTCTGCAATGTGGTGACCAGCTGCAGCTGTGTACTCTGACTGGAGAGCCATTCTTTCCTTCCACTTCTGCATGTGGCACTGGAGCAACATGGCCCTGATCTGCTGCTGGAATTTGAGCCCCAAGCACTGGGAATGACATGGAGGCCCTTAGTCTCTAACCCTGAGACTGGGAGGGATAAAAAGAAAGAAACCTTGTTCTGTAGTCCCTTTTACCAAGAAGGGAGATACTGGAAAGTAAAACTCTTTTGCCACAGCAGAAAAAGCCATGGGGATCCAGGGGCTGCAGCAGCATAGATTTTGCTGAGCTGTGGCTACGCAACCACCACTGCCCCAGTCAGTGATCCTCACAGGGCAGTGCCTTGGAGTCAGCCACAGGGGTTTTCGAGACAGCTGTCAGCCTGGCCCTGACTGCATCCTGAGGTTGTCTTGGGCTGGGCTTGGGACCTCCGTCTACATCATCTGTGTAATTACCCCACGTGGCTGCAGGTTGAGCATCCCTTGTCGGATGAGTGCAACACAGTGTCACAGGTAGAAAATCCCACACCAGGAAACTTCAAAGGCATTTTATGAATTTACTTTCAGGTTATGTGAATACGTCATAAGTGAATTTTGGGATTAGATTTTCCATCTGTCCCTGTGATAGCCCATAAAGTCTGTACAAATGCTGTCCTAGGGAAAAGAGTGGATGGCAAGGGCAGTGAAGTCAGGGGCCCCGGCAGGGGACAGAGTGCCAATGACAACCTTTCCCTCCAAAGGGCACGAGTCAGCTGAGAGGCTGATGAGCTGCGAAATGGTGTACACTGAGGAGGGGGATTGTTGGGGGCCTTGGGAGCCAAGTTGTCACTGCAGCTTTGAATCCCACTCATCTAAGTGGGCACAGTTTTCCATAAGATGTGATCTGACCCGGCTCTAACTGTGTTTCTCGCCTCACCCCAGGAAAGCAGCCGAGCAGAGGCAGTGTTCGCAGCCAGGTCCCAGATTCTGACCCTTGTCCAGCATTCTTGTGAGTGGATGTGGACCCACATGTTTCTCTTAGGCTTGAATTCTTTATCTACACGATGGATGAAATAATAATTATGTTTCATTACAACATAGGCCTGTCAGAGGGACAAGAACTAAGAGGCTTCGTGCTATGTAATTGGGGAAGGTATCTTAGAACAGAATGTAGATAAGTACTCTACCACTGAGTCTCACTCTCAGCCCCTTATTTTGTTTTGAGACAGGGCTCACTAAATTGCCCATGTTTGTCTCAAATTTGGAATCCTCCTGTGTCAGCTTTCCAGAGTGCTGAGATGACAGGTGTGGGCCTCCAGGAACAGTTAGGGAGATGTTTCTGAACCAAGAAAAATAGGGGATGTCTAGGAAGCAATAAAAAGCATCACTCTTTCTTCTATATTCATAGCAAAGGAGAGCCTATGACTCTAATAAATTGATTTCTTTCACCTTAGAGAAAATTGAGTCTAGACCCCAAATGTTCCATGCTACTTTTGGAAGATCAATGAAAATAAAAATAAATGTAGGGCTGGTGTGATAGCTCAGTGGACTAAGCACCTGCTTAGGCAAGTGCAAGGAATGGAGGTTCAATCCCCACATGTGGTGCTGGCCCTGCTCCTGGGTGTGCTGAGCTGGCCACAGAGGTGGGGAGTTGTGGTGGCATGCCTGTAATCTCAGGTCTGGGGAGGCTAAAAACAGGAGGACCACCATGAGTCTGAGCTGCACAGAGAGACCCTGCACAAAATATATCTAGATAAATAAATGGAAAAAAGATGTAGCTTTGCTGTTCTGTCTATTTCTCCCCCTCTGCTGCCTCACCTGCTGTGCCTGTGTTGTGTTGCCATGGGCAAAGAATGCTGCTAGAAGACACAGTGTTCCCAGCCACTGCTTGGCAGGAGCTATTGTCCAACCTAGTAGAGGCCCCTCTTCAGCAGTGGGAATGCTGGGTGCTGTCAAGACATCCTGCTCTCAGTAAGTTTACTTGCTGTCAGAGCCTGAGCAGAAGCTTGGAAATGCATCTGCTTAGTGACCATGGGGGAGATCTGGCCCAGCCAGACTGGAGCAGCTGTGCCCCAGGAGCTGCCAGATTCTGACTTTAGAAAGGGGTTTAGCTCCTTTGTAACAGAACAGGGAGAAAAGAAGGCAGGGAAAGACAGCCACTACTCCTTGTGGTCAGCTCAGCTGTGACAGTGTTAGAAACTTCATGCTACCTCCTTTCTAGAACTTAATTTATGCAGTGATTTGGGAAAAGATGGTGGCCTTTGTGTGTATGTGGGACAGATGGCCATGGTTATGTCTGTCGCCTGATGCAGAATTTGAAAACAAAAACAAAGTTATGTCAAATGTTTCTGCTTATTAACCAGTGTTTGCAAACCAAAGTGTTCGTGGACCAGTGCCCACTGTAGTTATAGGCATAGAGGTACCCTGAGACAGACTCAGACTTGGTAAAGACAAGACAGGGTGAGGCTGGAACCTATGGTGATTTATTTAAATAAAAACTTGTAAGATTGTTATGCTAACTATGTGGGTTTTTTTATGAAAAGATACAAGAGGAACTTTAATGCAAAAAGTACATTACATATCAAATGAAAGAAGTTGATTTGATCAGGGTGAACTTCCTATAATTTTTTTTTTTTGTATGTGTTGTTGACAGTAAACTCACCTACCCTGTCATTCTTTCCACCTTCTGAAGTGGTCCGTGCTTTGATTTGTTGTGTCTAGTTGTCCCTCAAGAGGCTCATGCACTCATGGGGTGGGGACTTCTAGAATTTGTGATTAATGATTCACTGGGATTATGGGTGATCCAAGGCTGTGATTATGGGTCTTAATACCACTGGGATTATGGATGTGAGTGTTACACCTAGCCTTGGGGTGGATAACCTGAATGTAATATAAGAGAGACAAAGACATAATCGCTCTCTTTGTTGCTCTTATTGCTGCTACTCCTCCATTTTGCTCTTTTGTTCTTTGTCGCCACCATCAGTGGCTACCCTCTGCCATGTGCCAGCTGGGCATGGACCGAAACCTCCAGTAACTGTGAGCTAAATGACCCTTCCTTCCCTGATTGTGAGTGTCAGGTATGTGTCCCAGCAATGAGAAAAGAGTAAATGAAACAGTGCTCAAGTGCTCTTTCTTGTCTCTTTGTGACTGCCTTGATTTCCTGAACCAATTAAAAACCTTTATTGCAATATCAGGCAACTACAAGCTTTGCTTCATTTTCTCATGCAACTTATTCAGTGTGACTCTGAAATTCTGAGTCTGTACAGGACCTGACAGAGGTCACAATAGCTTAAGGATGCATGACCAGGAAAGAGGATAAGAATGTCCAGGTGAAAGGGGAGTATTTCGAAGAGGTTCTGAGGCAATATCTTTTACTGTAGCAAAAACTTTCACTTCCAACATTCACCCAGGTTGCTGATCACATGTAGTAAAGCTGACCTTAGTTGTGGATGACAATGCATGAGATCATATTCTCCTTTTCTATATTGTCAGCTCCAGCATGGTCTTCCTTCTGCAAGAGTCTCATGCTCATGGTAGACATATGAAGAAGAACAGAGTAGACTAGAGGTGGAAGTGATTATGCAGACTCACTCAGAATGAACTCAACTGGGCTATCTCTAACTCTGACATAAGGGAATGAACGGGAAAAGTTGAATAGAGGGGTTGGTGTCCAGGCCTCAGGTGTAGTACAGTTTCTCACCAGTGGAAAATTTGCCTGCAGCTCATGGGAACAATGACTTTTGGCAGATTCTGAAAGAGAAGACATGAAAATGATTTTTAAATGACGTGTGCACGTGCTGAACTGCTCTGTCGCTACACTTCAGAAGAGGCTTTCCCGGGTGAGTGTCCTCCTAAGGTTGGTTGGCTTCTTGGACTTCTCAGCTATCTGTTAAGTGAATGTCTCCTTTGGGTTGATGCCCATATAGTGAGACTTACAGAATTTTGGATCCCAAACACTGTGGGATGGTCAAGGTATTGGCAGATTCCACTACTGACAGGGCACAGAGTTTTCTTCTTGTAACTCCTTTTTTTGGCACCAGGAATAAAACTCAGGACCTTGCACCTGCCAGGCGGGCACTTATGCAACTGAGCTATCTCCCCAGCTGTAACTCCATTTTAAAAAGTCACTTATCTGGGTGTGGTGGCATGCACCTGTAATCCCAGCACTTGGGAAGTTGTAAACAGGAGAATCACTATGAGTTCAATCTAGTAGTAAGATCCTGTAAACCCTGCAGACCCTGTCTTAAAATACAAAATAAAATAAAATAAAACAAGACAAAATAAAATAAAATAAAGTCCCTTAAATTCTCTTAAACCATGGATGAACTCATATCCATGTAGCTGACCATAAATCCACTAAGCGAAAAGCAAGGTCATATCATTAGGAACAAATAGTTAGAACAAGATGGGAAGTAGGGTAAGTAGTAAACCACAATGGCTGCAGGAGTAGCAGATGGTCAGCTGTGTCTGGGAAATGTGAACATTGTGATAATTGTGTGGCATTCTTGTGAAATTCCTGAGAATGCAGTAAAGTGGTAATGTGGTTACTATGGAAACATGGAAGTAAAGTCCAACTGGAGTGCTGGCATTCTGTCTTCTTGACTTGGAGTCAGGGTGTTGGTCACTGGCTTTCAGTAAAGTTTCTTTGTGCTTTCAGTCTCTTGGGAGTGTTTCTCTCACTGAATTCTTCCATACTACTACGGTAGTCACTTTGGATAAGGTCTATGAAGAGTGGGCATGTTTTCAGCAGTGGCTCAGCATGCTGGCAGCTCTTTTCACAGAAAGATGAATGGCTAGGAAGAGACCCTAACATCAGCCCCAGGCAGGAGAGCCAGGATGTGTAGCCCAGACCAGCAGAGTGGCTAGTCCTCTCCTTGCTGGATCAGACAGAAATAGCTGGAGAACCTGAGCTATTCATCATGGATACCTGGCCTAGGTTTGGGCTTGGCAGCTGACCACCTCCAAATACCACCCTCCCTAACCCAGACCATCAAGAACCAGGTTCATACATTAAAACCCAGGTCTTAGTCTGTGGAAGTGCAACATGACCAGCTCACTGCCAGAATGTTAGAACAAAGTTGCCAGTAAGTCATGCAATAATTCACAGAAAAAATAATGCTCCCAACATGTTAATAATACAGTAGCACATTGGACTACATGTCTTCTCTTTGATGGATAAATGAATTGTAGGCCATGAAAAAAAAAGAAACAGTAAAAGAAAGAACACAGCCACAAGATGCAATGGAAAAAACACTAACAATAATTTATTAAAGGAAACAAATTGTTCTTTTGGATAAAATGTCTTGGCCCAGCCTAGACTTTCTGTCCACAAGGGAGCCTGGCTTTCTGGGAAAGTCAAGTCATAATTCTTTCTGCAGAGGTAGCCAACTACATTAGCTGCAATTTTCTTTGACCCCCATCTATTTTAGGAACTGAATGAATTCAGTAGAGAAAACGGGAAAAATGCTGAAAACAAAGAATACAGTGAGAGCACTCCATGCATCCTCCTGCTCTTCCATGTGTTACAGAAGCTAAGAGATTGAGATATATGCTGCTGTCTGCTCTGTCTTGTCCACCAGCTTCCTCCCCCTCAGATGGCTGGTTTTGTGCTAGTGTTCTTCCTTGCTGGCTCCACAGACTCTACAAGTTGATTCTTCTAAAACCATGGATGGTAACTACTACAGAACCAAGACATGTAAGGAGGCAACTGGCTGCTCAGAAACTACCGCATGTAGGACCACAGTTATAATCCAATATATTCCTCTCTGCAAACTCAAGCACAATGCATAATTTATGGTTGACTTGCAAGATTTTTAAGAGTAATTTTTTTTAACCAGGGATACTTTTCCTTTTATATGCTGACTACAGAAATGGAACTTTATGTATAATATATGATTCCATTTTACTACAAAACTTCTGTGAAAGCATTCTGAAATAAACGAGACAGTGCCCATGGATTGCAGTGCATTCTAGTCTAATAAACAAGAGCATTTTCACAAATGACTGGTGAGTTTGAACATTAGAAGCATTTTGAGTACAATTTTGAGTTGTTTTTTTTTTTATAAAACTCTAATAACTCAGCGAAGTTTCAATTTCTTTGTGTAGTTTGTCTCATTTGGTCTTCCTAATAGTACTGGGCTGTAGGTGCTGCTGTGGCCTCCCTTTTCATAGGTGAGGAAACTGACATGGAGAAATGAACTTCGGCCAAAGTGTCACCCAGACAGTGAGAATCAGAAATCATGACCAGGAAAGTGCAGTCTATAAGCAAATGCTGGTCACCCAGGTGCCAGCTACACACCCAGAGCACTGGGGCCCCTTTGAGGGATGGAGAGAGGCTGTGAGACAGCTCACAGGTGGTGCTGAGTCCACCAGGTAAAGGAAAAGGAAGAAAAGGGCTCTCAGAGATCAGCCTGAGGTCTCAGCAGAGGGGAAAGTGAGAGTGGATGTGGACATCAGGCAGGATCAGCTTGAGTGGGAATTGGAAAGGCCTGGCACAGAAGGGCCACCTAATTCCAAGTCACTCAGGGTCCCTACTGTGAGCCGTCATCTGGGAGCCTTTCAGGAGTAGAGACTAGGGAGTGATGCAGAGCACCTAAACACGGTCTTATCTCCAAGCACTCACACTCAATTGGTTGAGGCAAAGAACACACAGGTAAACCTCCAAGATGGCCTCTGAGGCCAACAGGTGTCTGAGGACGTTAGACAGAGGAGCTAAGACTGTGGCGGAATCGTCACCGTGCAGGCTGCTCTCTACCTGTCTTGGGCACTCCGCAGAGTTTTTGCCTATTATGGTTGCTGTACTCATCAGCCTTCCCATTTCTGGAGCACAACGACTGACTGACACTTAGAATTTAACAGAGGAGAATTTGAACTTGTTTTATAGTTTCAGATAGTTTGGTGTATCAGTTGCAGACCCTAAACAGGCTGACAGACAGTGCAGAACAAAGTGCTCAGTTCCTGGTGCCCAAGAAGAAGGGCTTCCCGAGAGAAAGGGGCGAGGGGTGTGACAATGAACTCTGGTGTAGTGACGCCATCTGGCTTAGTAGGATTTAAAGTAAGGTCTTTGTGAAAGAAGAATTTAGGACTTGCAATTTCCCAGCTATCACTTTTCCTACTAATCCGCCTGCTTCCACAGGGACTAGACACAGTCATTCCTCCTTGGCACACCCGGACACACCCAGAAGTGTGTGACACTAATCCTGGGGCAGCTTTTACAACCATCAATCAGACACAATCAAGTGAACCATTGCATCTGGACCACCTTCAACCCTTTTCTACAATGTCAGTTTCACCTCACATAGGAATCTGTACAGAAAAATATCACCTTCTCAGATAGACCTCTTCTTACGGCTCCAATAAAGCTTGTCAACATTTTTTTTTCTTTTTACTTATATATTTGGTACAGGGTCTCACTACACAGTTCATTCTCATGGTGGTCCTCTTGTTTTCAGCCTCCCCAGCGCTGGGATTGCAGGCATGCTCCACCATGCCTGGAATTGGTCACCAACTCACCTTGCCTGTGGACGGTGCCAGTGCAGGCATGAGGGGTTGGAGGATGGAACCCTGCTCCCTGCACTCTGCCAAAGCAGGCTCTTAGTCCACTGAGCTATCTCTCTGGCCAAAAGCTTTTCAATTATTGAGTGTGCAGAGAAAGGGCAGAATGCCTGAAGCTGTGGGTAAAGGAGATGAGTGTGAGAAATGAGGAGAAGCAGGCACTGTCCCATGGGGCCTGGCCAGCCCCCGCTGGGATGCTTGGTTCATTCTAAGAAGGATAGAAAGTCACTGGAGAGTTTTAAGAGTATGAATAATACTCTCTGATTTATGTATTAAGTTAACTTTCTGACTGTGCAGGGGAGACTGGATTAAGGGGATATATAGTGAGATAAAATTATGATATGTTGATATCAATATAAATATCTATTTATCTGCCTCTGTCAAGAGATAGATGTTTTTGCGGGTTGGTATTTTCATGGTTCTGATAGACGTGTGAGAGACTTGACCTGAATCCAAGTAATGAAGGATATTGCTATTTAAGTTTATCTTCTTCCACCATAAGAGCCAGTTGATACCAGGAAGTTGCTACCATGAATGTAATTTTAAGCTCTGATAACCTCCTAATATCAAGTGACTGATTGGATCAGTGGGATTTAAAGTAATGTCTTTATGCATGAGGAATTGAGGATTTATTTACAACTCTTCAGCTATGAGTTTTCCTACCAACGTACTTCCACAGAAGTAGGAGAAGTGTCCAGAAGCTAGTACTTGAAGTTGTGAATCGGTACAGTTACTATATTCATAGTTAAATTTTGTTTGAAAAGGTATTTATTTTGGTTCAAAAACTGTTACTGACTCTGTCAATCATCTGGTGCTAAATAAGGTTTGTAAAGAGGAACAAAAAACCTAAATAGGTAGACAAGGACAGATTAAGATACAAATATAGAATAGGTTTAAAGTAGATACAGATACCAGTACTGATGGAAAATACAGATATGGATGTAGGTATAGAAAATACACTGAATAGATATAGGTACAGAAGATACATGGATAGACAGATAAGATAGGCGATAGAGATGCTGCTGCAGTTACAGATATTGATGCCCAGATGTAGAAAAGATGCAGGTATGTAATTTAGAATTGGATGTAGATACCAGATATAGATATAGAAGACCGACAGACCCATGGGTACACAGAGAGTAGGTATGATGTGGCACAGGTAAAATATAGACTTGGAAGTAACGTACTGCTCACAGTTCTAGCTCATTCATTAATTGTGCTTTATTTGTCCCAACATCCCATGCACTAAAATATATGGAGCTTAGAAATGGAAAAATGATAAATTATCAGTTATAATTATCAATTTTTAAGATACTCAAAACATCAGTAATTTAAGTTTATCATTAAATCAAGAGATGTAATACAGAAGATAGCTTGGATAATTGTACTGATGATTTCTACTGTTCTATTGAAGGAACAGTCAGTGCCTAATTTTTCTTCTTCTTCTTTAGTTTTTTGTTGAGCAATTTTGCATGCTTATACCTGGTAATCTGAATAACGCCTTTGAAGACAACAGTATGAGACATGACAACCATTGTTAGAGTCTAATCATTGTGTTTAAAGCTATTTTTTATTCTCTTTAAAAAATATAGAAGAAGGGCAGGTGAGATCGCTTAGAGGACTAAGTACCCACTCAGGCGAGTGCAGGGACTGGGTTTGATCCTCGGCACCAGTTGTGGCACCAGCCCTGCCCCCGGGTGCACCGAGCTGGCCACCAAGACTGAGCATGGTGGCACATGCCCTAATCCCATTGCTGGGGAGTCTGAAAGCGGGAGGATCACTGCTAGTCCAAGCTGTGTAGTGAGACCCTGCACCAAATACATAAAAAAGACTGTTAAGAAAATAAATAAAAAGAGATGTCAATTAGCAACATTTCAGAAACTGCTTCTGCCAAGCAGAGAGAGGAAGCTGCACGGGGGTTTTCACCAGCTCCTGGTCTGAAGTGATTTCCAGGGTTAGGAGCTGCTGTCTAGTCTCCATCAGGAGGACCGACCCATTCATACTGGGATGGCAGCGAGCTGTCACCAACACAGGAACACCACGATCTCTGTCCCTCCAGAGAGGCACACTCTCAGCCTTCAGAAGACATGCTGTATAAACATTCCTAGCATTTGGCATTCAATTCTTTTGCAGATAGTTTCTGAGGTGTGTGGGGCATTACCTGCTTGGTAGCTTAAAAGTGATCAGTAGAAAGCACAAGTGTTTCTAACAGGTGCCCGCATGCTGATCCGTGAGGAGAAGGGGTTAGAGCCACAGGAGTTTGCATTTTGGAGTCATAATCATATTTACTCAGCACAGATCTGTTTGGAAAATGTGACAACTCACTGGCCCTTTTACTGACCTTGAGGGATACCCACTGTTTCATGTCAGTAGGTTACAAAGGTAGAAATGAGGCAGAGGGTTTGAGAAAGAACTTGGTTAAGAAAATACTAGTGATGTCCAAAGTAGACAGCACCATTAACAGTGGTACTGAGGAGCCTCACCCTCGGACAGGTGGGGAGCAGGGGCCTTGCTCTGGAGGCCTGATGTTGTTTGGCAGAATTGTTAATATTTAGGAAGATATTTCTGTAAGTAGAGGCGCTTCCTTTTTTAACTATTGATTTGATAGAACTATAGGAAGCATTTTCAATGTGTGTAATTTCATTTTTTGGTCACGCAAACACTGAGGTGCAAGGAGAAAGCAAGTTGCTTAAGTTACACAGGCACTAAGAGGTAGAGAAAAACAACCTAAGAGTGGCAGTGTGGCCTCCCACTCTTGTCATGGCCTCTTGCTCATGCGACATGTGTGCTGTGAGCTTTGCACACATGTTCACACTAAGCATGGTTCATGGGCTTTGAGCAAAGCAAGCTCTCCAAAGCAGGCATTAGGTGGTGCTGAGACTCCAGTGTGGGCTTTCGTGGCAAACTGCAAGGAAGCCCCTAGAGTCAGGGGCTTTAAAACACTGAGCATCTGGAGAAATAAGGGCGTCTACAATAAACTTTCTTAGCAAGTGCCAGAATTTAGCTAAACACTTTGACATTTGTTGTATCTCTGAGGACTTGGAAGCTGGTGAAACATGGAGTGAGTAACAATACAAGGCATTTGTGAGCCTTTTTCTTTCGTTAATCGGCTTTTATTTCTACTCGCATCTTAAGCACCAAGTGCATTGCTATAAAGTGGTAGGATGCACTTCAGTCTATTTCTATGCATAGTTTTTGTACTTTCTATATGATAGTTTTACTGTTTAGCTTAACTGCATTCATCCGACAGCTAATAAATTAGTTTTATTAGATGTAGCATCTAGTCTAGCACATTTCTTAATAAATGTGTTGAAGTTTATTCATCAAAATGTTGTGCTTCCTCATTGTACACAGAATTCTTATAAATGTTAGAGACTCAGAAAGAAAGTAAACCAACAACATTCTTAGGAGCCAATAGCATGATGAAGGGTAAAATAAAAACAAGTGAGTTTGCATAGAGCCAGTGTGTTCCAGGTCATGGTGAGTGTTACGGGGGGTGCAGAGGTTTACACTGGAGCTAGCTCAAGCACAGAGGACCTCTCCAGTAGGTCGAATTTGAATACAGATAAGAGGGACATCAGAAAGAAAGCCAAGGTAGGGTAAAATAATTTTCTGTGAAATAAATCATAAGTCATAGCAGTGTGGTTGATATATTTTGAGGAACATCTCAGAGCTAAGGAAAGAAAGGAAGGAAAGAAGGAAAGAAGGAAGGAAGGAGGAAATGAAGGAAGGAAGGAAGAAAGAAAGAAAGAAAGAAAGAAAGAAAGAAAAGAAAGATGAGAAGGAGAGAGAGAAAAGTAGCTCATTCTAACCTTGTGTGAGGTTGATAGTCACCTGGAAGCCCTTCAGCAGGAACAAGGATGGAGAGGGTGGTGCCTTTGGAAACATCTTTACTCTGTATTTTGGTAATTCCTTGTCCTTTGCATTTGTGAGCATCACCATTCAGCGCACACTGGTGCTTTACTGAGAAGCTCAACTACTGCAACATTTGCCAACTTCTGTGGCTGTTATAATTATTAGACATGTAATAGTAAGGAAAGTGAGGCTCTTCCAAGATTTTTCTGTGGACCAATGATGTCATCAGCGCAGTAGATTCTCTCCCTTCCCAGTCTGCACTTCCTTAGAGCCCAGACTCCTCTTATCACCACGTATTACTTGCCGGCTGGCCCCAGGCTACATGAAGAAACAGAAGATAGCTGGCACTCTTCCGATGAGCATGGTCCAGTCTCGAGGTACCACTTCAGACATCTAGGCCTGTGCACTATGTCCTGTACTTTCCTAAGCACTTTGCATATAATAAGTCGTGTATTCCACATTGCAACTCCATCAGGTGGGAAATGGTTAACGTCTGAATTTTGAATTTTCCTGAGAAAAGGAACTACGTGACACAGAGAACCTGTTTCCAGGTGAGTGGACACAGAGAACCATCAGCTCTGTTCAGAACAGAGCACAGGGGTCTCTGGGATATGAACATCTATGTCTACTTCTTAGTGACTATGCTTCTTGGACATGGTAATTGCATCCAACAGGAAATATGTTCATCAAAGCAAAAACCCTTTTAAAATCATAACATTCTCATTTGAAATTGCTAAAGCACTTTGGAAAATTGCTTAGCAGTGCCATAAAATCTGAATATATGCATCTGCTACCGTTTGGCTAATTTGCTTCTGGGTATTTACCAAGATGAATTAGTATGTTCATAAAAAGCCATGGACTACCATGTTCACAGTAGGGCTATTCCTGTGACTGGAAATTTTCCAGAGTCAGAAGCACACAGAAGTACATGACCACATTCTGTACAACATGGTGACATACCACAGAGAAATGCATCACCAACAGGGACAGCCAATGGGGCAGTGGTGGGACTTAAATTCAATGTTGCACAGCAGAAGCTAATGCTAGATACTGGGCCCCTGCAGGCACGGACTCGGCTGGAAGAGGATAGATCAGGGTTTTGTTCTGACCAAGGGGAGTGAGTAGCCAGTAAGAAGGAGACCAGAGCAGGGCCAGAGGTGTAGGCCCTTGGGGGACTCCATCTGGGAGTTAGTGACCCATGCGCAGACGCTAGCAGTGACCATGCAGCTGCATGCTCGCGATGCTCATGTGACTGAGTTGTCACAGGCCTCGGAGTCTGTGAGAAAGGTCACTCATGTGTGCTTTGTGCTTCCTGCTCTTGTCACAGGCCTAGCACAGACTTGTAGACCTCAGGTGAGGTTGCAGAAATAAAGGGAGTTGGGCTGGATTCAAGTACACACATGCAGGATGATTTGAATAATTGTCCTGCCGTTTTCTTCTGGCCTTCTGAAAGCATCAGCTAATGATCAAATGTTTTGTTTTTATTCTTTTTTTTATTTTAATTTCTTATAACTGTATTTGTTTTTTAGATCAATTTTGCAAGTTTATATGTGGTAATCTAAACAACTACTTTGAAGATAACATCACACAATGCAGCAACCAATGTTGAATTCTTTTGTTTAGTTAGATTTTGTGTCATTTTTAATGCTTTTTTTTGTTTAAAATTACTATTTTGTATTCTTTAAACAATTTTCAAAAAGATTCTAGAATTGAACTTTCCTTTCAAGCTCATCTTGAAATGAAATATAAATATAACAAGCCATTAAAAGTGAATTTTAATAGTGATGAAAGGTGGAAACTGCATTGACTCTGAATCAAGTTCTGCCACTCACATCTAGGCTGCAGTTACTCTGGCTGAGCTGGAGTCACTGCTAACCCCAGGGCTGATTCCTGAGATTCTTTCTGCACCCTCTTGCTAGGAAGCCCCAGGGATCCTGAGGTAGCAAGGAATAATGAGGCACTGTATTTGGTGTCAGAGGCTCACCGTGGCTCCAAGTAGAAGCCTCCTTCCCCTCCCTCCTAACTTTTCTTGCATATTTTATTTTTATCTTTTTCTGTTCCTTTCCTTTATTTTTAAATTTTTTTCTTTCATTTTATTTAAGTACAAATGTCACTCAGACAGTTTCAAGACACCTTAACAATACAGATTTGATAAATTAATACATTGCAAACTGTTTTCATAATGTTTTGGTATTGTCCAAGGTGCATACATGATATTATATTTACAGATATTATTTTAGCAGATATCTCTTATCAATGAATTAAGAGTGTAGCTGCTTACTTATTTTTTATACATGAATTATATCAAAAATTCAATAATTATTTTCCTAGTGGATGACCGTAGTACTAGAAGCCGACATAATATCCTGTCCAACCACCATTAGTGCAGATCTTGCCTCTCATAGAATTATGTAGAAGCATAGCGTTATCTATCCCAACTGTACTGTCTATACACACACACATCAAGATTTTTTCTTTCTACACCCCTTCCTTTGTCTACACCTGTCAAAAGAGGGCACTCCATTGATATTCAACTAACTTAGGTGCTTGAACTCGACAACACAATCCAACACCATCCAGCATTCTACAACCATAGTGAGTTACTCAAAGAAATTGTCGACCACAGCCTTAAATTTTATTTTATTGAGAAACAAATAGCAATAAGACAGATTCAAAACTGATTAATAGGGCAGTTTCAGTACTTAATACATTATACATTGTTGTCTTCTTAGTAGTTATCCGTATTACAAGATGCAGACAGGATAGCCTGTCCAAACACCATTAGTAAAAATCTTTCTTCTCATTGATTTAAGTGAAAGTAGGTGTATATATATCCTAACTATTCTGTGTATACAAATACAGAATGGTCCTTCTTTCTAACCCATTTTTTTGTTTAGTCCTGTCAGAGATGGGTATTCCATTGGCATCTAAATACTATAGGTGGGTGAATTCAGCAAAATAATCCAACACAGCCCAGCAGTCCACGATAGTAGTAGGTTATCCGCAGAAGTTGTTGGCTTGAGTCTTTCATAGCTCAGCTTATTAATATCGCTTTACTTTATATACCTCAATTTATACTTTTCTCCTTTATGGTTAAGACCAAGATAAAGCAAGACCTAAATGACAAGATACATATCTTTTGTATCCAAAACAGTCAGTCAAGTCCCCTCAGGATTTATCCTGTAACCCTATACTGCAGTTTGTAGATCCTTGTCAATGTCAGCCATGTGGATAAGTCACAACCATTGCATGACCAACTTGCTCTCTGCAAAAGCCAGAGAGAATGTTTTCTCTCTATGTGACTCTCCTTAGGCACACTATGTCATTGATCATGTTGCTCTGTGCCCCCAAAATCTTGATCAGAAAATTTGTGTCTTTCATATTTTATTTTTTTCCCTATGTGAGCACTTTTTCTATTTTTATTTGTCTCTCAGGCTGGCTCAGCAGGCTAAAGCACCTGCTTAGGCAGGCATAGCTGCCCAGGTTCAATCACTGGCATGTTATGCCCCCTCCCAGGGTATACTGAGACTGGATTGAGTCTGGGAGTGGTGACATGTGCCTATAATTCCAGTGCTTGGGAGGCTTAAAACAGGAGGATAATTGAGTCCAATCTGTGTAGTGAGACCCTGTAGACCTTGTACTGAAACACATTTAAAAAATTTGTGTCTCATTCATTTTTAATTGCAATTTTCACAACCGAATTTTTCTCTTGGTGTAAAGCAATGGTGGCTTGGGAATTAGTCTGTTTTTATCACTAAGGTGAGTTCAGCTGTGCTAGAAGAGAACCATCCTGCTGACTGACAGGAGGAAAATGTTATTTGTGTCTCATCAGATCTCTGGGTGGATGAGTCCAGGAGGATCCATCCAGTGTGGTGGGAACTCCAGGCCTTTGAATGCAGCTGAGGGTGGGGCTGTCCAGGAGCCAGGGGTCCACTTCATCTCCCCTAGGTTCTTCCACATGGAAACTGGGTGTCTACCGGGGTGCTGGACCACGAGATATTGAAACTCATGTGGTGCTAGCCAGTAGCCACAGCACACAAAGAAAGGAGAGCTACTCGAGCCAACTCTGAAGGTGCAGAAGGAAACAGGGAGACAAGGTGAAGACACTTGCATCTAGAAAACATTTATATGCCTGGAAGTCCTCAAATCATTAGGAAAACCATTGGAACCACAATGCTGCCCTCCATTGTCCTGAGATGTAACTGAATAAGCACTGAAAAATATTCATCTGCTGACATCCATCTAAATCGTGATTGCAGTGTCTGTTGATATTGAGGAAACAAAAGAATTGATACTTTAGAGAATATACTTGACGATATGGAAATATTTATGAATTAGTGATAAACTTTAAATTCTGGGCTACAGTGAAGGACATGTACTGTTACTTAAGGCATGAAATTTCCAAAATGAAAGCCTTTGATCTGCATAACTAATGTATGCTAATAAAATGTGAAAAAGTATATGTATTTGTATAAGAATGACAAGATTATATGTGAAAATACAATCACAGTGGTAGTGGAAAGCAAGTGATTTTATTCACAGAGAGAAGAGATGAAGAGATGGAAAAATGAATGAGTAGGGGCAAAGGGATTTTTAACAAAAGAGTTAAGATGTATTACACACGTGTACTGATTTAAACACAGTAGGAATTTAAATATGTACTGCAAATATAAAAGAAATGATCTTAAAACCAAAAATAAACAGCTTCGTACAATGGATATTGTGTTGGTTGTACTGAGAAGATTTGCATGAGGTTTTGTTGCTTTTCAAGAATCTACTTGGAAAATATAAATAGTAGACTTAATGATCTAGATCAGCTTTGGTAATCAGTAACTTTGCAAGTTCATATTTTTCTTCTAAAATAAATTCCCCTCCTAGGCCAATTTTCTTGAGATAAATACTAATAATTTCTGTCCACATTAACCATATTCCTATTTTAATAGTCCTCTGGGCAAAAATACCTTAAACAATATTTGGCTACAAAGATAAAGCACAATTACATTTCTTTTTTCATTGTGGTCATAAGGCAATGCAAAGTGCGATTGTCGCGCGCCTCCTGCCTGCAGAAAGACACGCGACCACCGTTCCTTCCTTCACACACAGATTTCTTTATTGAGCTTCTTTACATGGCGTTGCGACTGCCCCGAGCACTTCCCATTAGGCCCTCACATAGAAACCCCGTCCCAATGACAGTCTGCCACTTGGCCTATCTCTATAGGCGGACTACGTCTATGCAAACAGGAAGATACATTAGACCTTCAAGTATGGTCTTAACCACAGCCCAGGGATAAGTATGCGGAAGTTTCTCAGCCTAGCCCGCAGCGCCATTTTAGGGCGCGGCTGCTCAATAGCTCCTTACATCTCCCCCTTTTTGTTTTTACATACAGGGGAAAGCAGAGGTTTGTACTCAAGTTTGTTTGGGGCCTTTGCAAGTCATGGGTGTGGCAAGTGATCCTCGCACGCATTCATGTGCACTGCCCTGTGCCCTTTTCTTGAGGTGGGACTATGGCACTAACCCACATGCATACAAACATACTTTCGGGAGCTCCCGAGAATCTGGAAGCCTCGTAGAGCACCCTGCAGTACTTTGTCTGTCACCCTGTAGATCGAGGGGTTGGGAGCAGAAGCGGGCCCTATTCCTTCAGCATAGATATCCAAATTTGTGCATCAGCGGATGGTCTCATAGCCAAGAAAGCTTGTCGGACCACAATTTGTTGTTTTTTGTTGCTGCACCACCAGCGCCACATGACATACCCGAGACCCAAAATAGAGACACAACAAATGATTAAGAGGGATATGGATCCTGCCCATCGGGTGACCCAGCATGCCGCTTTTGCCAGTGACGGCCACAACCCTTCAGCAGACATTGGTGGCACACGGGTCTGATTGATTTGGGCTATGGCGTGGCTGAGCTGTAAGGTATAATTTAAGAAGGAACTGTTCCATGGGCCTGCAAGGTAAGCATTCAGTTGGAGTAACGCTAGGGACATATTATCTACAACATTGGGTGTGATACAAATTTCTTGAAAACCAAGCCCACACAATAGTTTTTGTTGAACATTAAGGAAATCAATTTGTTCTTGGAGAAGGGCAATCTGTTGGTTTAGGGAGAGGATCCCGAAATGAATCTGTCCATTAAGCGTCTCTTGAATCTGGAGGGCTGCTGCAACCTTTTCAGAAAGCTGGTTCATCACTCCCGCCGTCACCAAATTCTGGCTCACGGCCACCCCTGCGGCCGTGGCGGCTGCCGCAGCAAGTGCCAAGGCGGTCACGATGGCTGCAGTGACACCAAAGTCTCTCCGTCTCCGGTATAGTTGTAGGGGAGATAGAAGCTCTTCAGGGGAGGTCTCAATGGGCATCATGAGCGCCGTGGGAAGCCTCACCACGAGGACACTGGTGTGAGAGCTTGTCCAGCAGTTGGTTAGCCTGCAAGGTGTCTCAGAACAATTAAGCTTCCCTCCCTCGGAGTTGGTCTGATTCCAGACCACAAACAAAAAGGGGGAAAGTAAACAGGGCTTTGAAGTCACCTGGAACTGACGTTCCCGAGTGACATTAATCGATCTCTGGAAGGAGCCTGAGGCATTCCAAGTAGCAGTGCCATTGAACACTGTGGAATCCACCAGCATAAAAGGCACGAGGTCCAAGCAAGCCTACTTTCCACACAAATAGGCTCCATCTAATAGTAATGGGTTTTGGGCTAGGCTATATCCTAGAGATGGTACTCTTTGTACTGCGTGGGTACCAAATGCCTGCAATGCCGAGGACTCGGGCAGAAGTAGAATCGCCCTTGAAGTCCCCCGTAGTTAAGTTGCCCAATACTACACACCCATCAGGGTCAAGGGATGTTTGATTACTGTCCCAGGTCGCATTGTGAGAGAAGCAAAGCGAGGAGGGAAGTGAATACACCCCCATGATATTGGACTCTTCAACAATTACCTGGCTAGCAGGAGCTCCAGTGGTCCAATTGTGAGCAAAAACAGCGGGAAAGGTAGGGCTAACTTTACTTACCGGCATCAGTATCGGGGGATTTTTCACTAGGCTCCAATAAGGGGTCAGGACTACCTGTTGGGGGTGCATCATCAGCAGGAGCAGGATGATCAGGAACATCTTGTGGATCTGGCGGTACTTTTCGGACTAGTCTCTCGGGCATCCACACCGGGTCTTGCTGGTCCTGTGGAAAAACACAGACTGCTCCTCGTGCCCAAGAGAGCACGGGGTCTGGGCCGCGCCACCGTCCCGAGAGGACGTCCTTCCAGCGGGCCCGCCACTGTGGTGGAGCTGTTGGTTCCATATGGCGTTCGGCTGGGGCTTTGCCGTTAGCATCCAAATTCAAAAAATTGATGGTAAATAGTGCCAGGGACAATCGTTCTCGAGGGGTACGGCCGTGCCCAATTCCCCCTTTTTGTTTTATGAGATACGATTTAAGAGTGTGATGTGCTCTTTCAACTATGCCCTGGCCTTGAGGATTATAGGGTAGTCCATGGGTTAGGAGAACTTGCATCTGAAGGCAGAAGGCCTTCACCTTTTGGCCCATATAAGCGGGTCCATTGTCAGTTTTAAGCTGGTGGGGTTTACCCCAGGCTGCCCAAGCTTCTAAGCAATGAGCTATAACATGGGAAGCCTTTTCTCCTGGCAATGCTGAGGCGTGCATTATGCCTGAGCACGTATCTACTGACACGTGGACATACTTGAGCCTGCCAAATTCTGGGATGTGGGTGACATCCATTTGCCA
>PVKA01033731.1:0-24120 GCA_004027165.1 Ctenomys sociabilis | reverse complement strand
CTGAGAAATGTGTATTCATCTCAGATGCCCATTTCTGAATTGGGTCTTTAAATTTGAGGGCCCTGTTATATCTTAGTTCTTTATATATTCTAGACAGTATCCTCTGTCTGATTGCTTATCAGTTAGGATCATTTCAAAACTTGTGGGTTGTCTTTTCACTCTGTTGACAATTTCTTTTGACATGCAGAAGCTCCGTAAGAAGAGTTGATCCCAGTTGTTGATTCTTTCAAGTGCTTCCCATGCGAATATATGTTTGTTCATGAACTCTTTACCTACCCCTATGTCTTCAAGAGTTCCTCCTACTTTCTCTTCTTGGGAAGCTGTAAACACGCAGATCACTATGAGTCCAATCTAGTAGTGAGATCCTGAACACCTTGTAGACCCTTCCCTAAAATACAAATAAATATTTTTTTAAAAAGAAAAAAAAAAGTGGTTAGTGATGTGGGCTTGGGAATCAAATCTCTCTAGTTACATGTGTTGAGCAGTTTACTACCTAACTGAAACCTGAATTTACTTGCCTTTAAATAGGGATATTAGAGGCTCCTTTGTAAGATTGAGGTCATTCAGGAAATGGGCTTACCAAAAATCCTTGTTCATAGTGGTCCTTTACCTTGATTCCTATTTTTAAGTCATATCATTATCCAAGATATGGTATTAAATAGATGCATAGGTAGTTAGATTGGAGCCAAAGAGAGTGATATGGACTGGACACATAATCAAAAGTTTAAAGGTGTAAGCAATACATGAAAACAGGATGAAGAGGGTCACTGAGGGAAAGTGTTTAGAATGATATAAGGCTGTAGCCAGGAGGAAAACCATATAAATTCCAATAAAGAATGCTGGGAAGTAGATTTCAGGAAGGGAAAGTCATCAGTGTATCTGTATCTCCTCCCATATAGACTTCAGGGTAAAGGTGGTGGATGAGGACTGGACATTCTGCACAGAGGTTCACTGAAACTTGGCATGAGACAGTTTCATTGGATTTGGTGTCAAGAGTGATTATATCCAAACAATTTCATTTGATCTTAAATGGCAGGAGCCAGACTGCAGTTGTCTGAAGAACCAACAGAAGAGAGAAAATGGGGAGGGCAAGGTTTTGCAGACAGTTCCATTTAGGCACTTGGCTGGGACAGGAAGAAGGCAGAGGAGAGGATTTTCCCCAGTGAGTCTAAAAGGGGTGAAGGGAGATGGGAGACTCTTATGTTGTTTGCAACCCAGTGATGAAGTAGATAGAGATAAGAAGTTAAAGAAAATGTAAAGAAATTATATCACTCATCACCCACACTTGTAAGGGCACTGAATGGTATGGGGATCCACAACTGTAGGAGTGTAAAAGAGTGGTACCAATTCAATGAGAGATATAGAGTTTTCTTGAGAAGACTGCAGAGTAGCTGATGAACCTTAGCAGACACTGTGGCTGGTGACTAGTGAAAATTCACAGAGCAAACCTAAGTCGGACAGGTTCCCAGAGATCCAAGCAGATTGACAAAATCAGAATCCCAGGGTACGGAACCCACGACTGTACATTTTAAGACATGCTAAGTATTTCTTAGGAAACTTAACTAGATCTGAGCCATGAAGAAGCATTTGGTCAACATTACCATATTGCTGTTAGATGAGATGGAGCCAGAATAATAGCCAAGTCCAGGTCATGGGCATGAAATGGCAGGAGCCAGTCAAAGGTTGTCAGAAGTGACATATGGGAAAGAACTAAGACTAAGAACTTGGACAAATGACCAAGAGGTTCACTGAAAATTTTGAAGCATACCTATTCTAGGACTTGGGGCCAGGGATGACCAGATAGTAAATCAGATACTTATGTCTTGTGAGTGGTAAGGAGATGTAGAGAGAAAAATACCACCAAAGTGCAGAAACTAATTCAGTGAGTGATAACTGAAAATCGTGTTTTCATTTATTTGATTGTACATTTTATTTTAATGTACTATTATCAAGGTGAAATTCCCTAGAGAATTTTTGCATAATTAAACTAGCTTGACCTCAACAGAGAAATTTGTTCATAATTTAGAATAAATAGAACTAAAGAAGCAAAGTGATCCTTTTCTAGATAACGGTTCAAATTTTCTTAATTTCCATTATAATTTATTCTTTGCATATCTACTCAATACTTTACAGATGAAAAACTGGAGAAGGATGTTTTATCATCACGGGACAGAAGTTACAATTGTGGTAACTGATGTTCTAAAACAAACACTTCAAATACCTTTCCAAATATTCCTCCACATACGTTATTTCTAGAAAAATCTCCTCTCTCTGACTGACAGCTCTCATGTCACTGATATTAGCCTAGATGTTTGACTAGAGTTCTACGGGCCTAGCTACTATATAATGAAGCAATGCTAACAAGCCCTCTGGAGCACAGATTCACAGATCCTTTAACCTGACTACTTGGGAGATTCTGTCACTAGGCTCAGAATGCATTACTACATTGTGTTAATTTCCCAAGGCTGCCACAAGAAATCACTAGAAGTTCTGTGATTTAAAAACAGACATATTTACTTTTTCACAGATTAGGAGACCTGTAGTACCACAGCCAAGGTATCAGCAGATATGTATGTCTTCCTTTACATCTTTTCTTGACTCCAGAGATTGACATCCTTGATTTTGAGGTTTCATAACTGTGCTCTCTCTTGTCTGTGAATCTCCTTCTCTTTTTTCCCCAGATGGACATGCTATTCTGCTTTCTGTGTGCCTGAAATGGATGTTTATCACTGGGCTTTGACTCTTTCTAGATAATCCAAGATAAACTCATTCCAAGATCCTTAATATCATTTTGGTTAAAATCTTATTTTTCCAAATAGAGTCATATTCACACATTTCTGGACATAGATGTATTTTGGGGGAGACGCCATTCAATACAGTGAAGTCCTCGATGACAATTCCTGCAGACTAACAATGAGCCCTGGAAATATTGTTGAATATGAATTAATGCCAATGAAAGAATGTCATACAAGACAAGCATTATGTGCCCTAAAACAGGAGAGGTAATTGGGGATTTATAGTACATAGGCCAGATATCATCCATGACTTTTACTTGTCATGCTGGTTAGGTCCATAAGTAATTTCTACCAAACAAAACTTTAGAATACTCTGAATGTGTTCAGAGAAGTGTAGTGAATACTTAAATTTTAAAATATGTATTATGAAAACAGATACATCACCACTAATTCCCACAAAATACTTCCCTTCCTCTTAAACACACTTAATCTATCATTCTTATCATTTTCTGAAACAGTTTGGAAGTACTCTTCCTTGAGTGTCCTTAGTGGTGCTGTTCTGGTCACCTCCATGTGATTAATTGATTTAAAAATTTTATTCTCACAGTCATTTTGATGTGGGGGAAAAACAGATGTCATGCAATGTCATCCAGAGAATAGCGTCAATAAACATAGAAATATTTTTATTCAACAGAAATGTCAGGGCCAGCCAAATAGCTCAGCAGATTAAAGTGCCTACAAACAGGAGCAGGGGCCAGGGGTTCAATACCTGAGCCTGCCATGCTGGCCCATACCTGTGGCTCTCTGAAACAGTGAATGGGACTGGGCATGGGGGCACACGCCTGTTATCCCAGCTCTAGGGAGGCTGTAAACAGGCAGATCATTATGAGTCCATCTAATAGTGAAACCCTGAACACTCTGTAGACCCTCCCCTAAAATAAAAGAAAAACCCAACAACCAAGAAATATCCATAAAGTATTGTGCTCTGTGTGATAAAACTATGGTGTATGTTTCATTAAAATTATTGCAATAAAAATGCATTATCTTTTTTAGCTCTAATTTATTTGTTACAGGGTCTCACTATGCAGCTTGGGCTCATAGTGATCCTCCTGTCTGAGCCTCCCCTGCACTGAGATTACAGGTGTGTGTCACCACACCCAGTTTCAGTGGTGGGCACCACACACCTGGAACCCTGGGCTGACAAGGCCTGGTGTACTACAGATCAAACTCCAGTTCTTGCACTTGTCAGGCAGATGCTTAGACTGCTGAGCTATCTCCTGGGTCCAAATTCATTATCATCAATTCCTCCCCAAAACGCTTTCTTTGAACACATTTATACCATCACTCTTGGCAATATGTCTTGTACTACAACTTTTAAAAATTTAAATATTTATCATACTTAGCAATCACTCTTTGTATTTACTTTGTTTGATGAGAATAATAATTGACTTTAGGGACAGCTTTCAATTAACCTGTGAGAATTAATATTTTATTATAAATAATCAACCTCTCAAGATTTTATAAAGGATGAACCTTAAAATGAAGAAAGATCTACACTGTATTTCCCTTGTTGCCTTGAGATACCCAAATTGTTTCTGGTCTCTATAAAAACTCTGTTAATTATTGTGTATGTTACATGGGTTTGCAAATAATGAAATTTTATGTATATCGCTGGCCAGTGGGGTAGGAGTTAATGAATACTTTACAATATTTGTAGCTGGATTTCTAGAAATTCATGAAATCTGAATGCATTTTAAAAATTGAAGTGACTCAAACAAACCTACAGAGCATATTATTTTAAAGAAATTCTGACTGGTTGTGTTCATCTCGACCTAGTTTTCTTACCTACTGACATTTTCTTCTGAAGTAGCTGCATCCGTTTAGACTCCCACCAGAAAAAGGAGGAGAGAAAAATATTTTTCATACTCCCACTGATACATGTTGCTTTAAAATTTTAACATTTTTCCTAATCTCTAGGGTGTGAAATTGTGCTGCTTTGTTTCAAATTGCATTTCTCTTTTTTAATTCATGAAGTTCAAATATCTTTTCTTCTGTTCGTGATCGCTCAAATTTCTTCTGTGAATTGCTGCTTTATATCCTCAGCTGATTTCACTTTCTTTTTCATTTTATCATGCTATTGATTTCTCAGTGTTTGCTTTCTCATTTACATATTTAGCCTGTGATTTGCCTGTGTGTCAGTATTTTAAGTATCATTTTTCTCAACATACCCATTTTTTTAAACTTCTTAATTTTTGTAGTTCATAGAAGTTTTTAGTGTCCTGTACCTTTCATTCAGAAAATCTTTCCTACATAGCAATCATATTTAGATATTTTATTATGATAAACTTTTGATATTTTTTACATTAAAGTGATTATACTGGTAGAATATATATATGTATATATGTATATATGTGATTTGAATGTACATTATAATATACATATATAATATGTATGATTTAATGTGGGACATAATTTGATTTGTTCTATATAGAGAAATATTACTCCAACAAAAACTCATTAATATTATCTCATTATATTGCACACACAAATATATATATGTGTGTGTATATATATATGTACATATTTCAAGAATTTTTATCTTTTTATGTGTTTGGTACAGGGTCTCACTCACTACACAGCAGCTTGGACTCATAGTGTTCCTCCTGTTTTCAGCCACCCCAGTGCTGGGATTTCAGGCATGTGCGACCACACCTGGTCTCAGTGGCCAGCTCAGGGTACTTGGGTTCAGAGCTGTTGTGACCTGTGCTGTCAGTGAATGGAATTTAGTCCCTGCACTTTCCCAAGCAGGCACTTGGTCCACTGAGCTGTCTCAGCTGCTCAAGGATTTCTCACTTGATCTATTGATTTATGGGTCTCCTGCTACAACGTAGCACAATGTCCATGAAAAGGTAAGGATTTATAAAAAGAATCTATGCACTTTTACATTTTTGTTAATAGCATAAACATAGAAAGTGTAGAAACAGATTACTAAAAAAGAAACAGATTGCTATACACATACTTTATCTATGTGTTGAATGTACTGCTACAGAGCAACTCAGCTTATGTACATTTGAGTATATGTTTATATGCTTAGTTTATATTTAAAGTTTTATTTTAATACTATGCACTAATTATACACTCAGATATATAAGTATATATTTAAATATTATATTCTACAATATAATAAACTCCTCCTTTGATAAAAATATAACCACTATGTGGTACCTACAACATCTGTTTGACGGTATGTGAGACTCATATTAGAAAGAGAATACACATTTTATACACAATTTCCTAAGCAGCAGGTGACAATAACCTAACATGGGGCATGGCCTTAGGCAGGGGCTTATCGTTCCCATGAATACCGAGACTTCCTCTTGTTCTGAGTTCTTGCTTAAACACTCAGCCCCTAGATTAAAACCATGGTTAAATTGTATTTCTTTTCTTTATTTTTGAGGATTAATATTTTTGTTCATGTTTGTGATTATCCAGATTAGTTCTGTAAATTGACTTCATATTCATTGCTGATTTTCCTTACCATCTCATGTTAAGTTGTATTCTTCATTGCTTCTCAGCCTTTTGGCTAAGGTGGAGTGTGAATTGGATTCTTGCTAGATTGTCCAGGTTGAGAACAGACCTGTGATCATCCTGCCTCTGTTTTCCAAGTAGCTAGGATTATAGACATGCACCACCACAGGACCACATTGTTCGTTTATATTTCTGCTAGCTTAAAATTAAAGTTCAGCAGAGCCCAAAACCCAGAAGGTAGTAGCAGGTCCATACCACTTTGGTGGGCTGCACCTGGAAGGAGCCATGGACCTAAGCAGCCAGAAGAGCCCAGCTGGTCATCCTTGATGGGGTACAGTCAGAAGGAGGTGAGCGCAGCAGGCAGACCCAAGCCAGGCCCAGATGGTCAGCTTGGTAGGGCTGCACCTGGAAAGCTGAAGTGTACTGTAGGTCTAGAGGGGCTCAGACCAAGGCTCAGGCGTATAGCAGCATTGCTGCTCAGCACAGAAGTGGTAGCAGGGAACAGGGGTGTGCTAGTCTTCCTGGAACTCTCGAGGTACATGAAGCAGAAGTGCCCAGACAGAACTCAGGGCAAGTAACTTAATTTCAAATTCCCAACTTAAGAAATGTTTTCTTATATAGCTATAACATTTGCTTCTATGGTCAAAAGTACAAACCCATTACATAACAAAAGTTTGTCAATTTCAAAACCTGTTATTAGTATTGCTAATTGTACTACTGTAAATAGGAAGCCATATCTGCCTTAGCCACATGTTCTCTCTTGAAAAACAGTATCGGGAGAAACTTGGGTAATAACTTTAACAAAGCCCTATACTGAAGGATGGAGGACAGTGCCAAGCTAGAAACAATATCTCATTCTCAAGCAACAGATAATGCAAAATCTTGTGACACCCATAAAGCAAGAATCTCTGACACAGAAGAGATACCTAAAGAACAGACTTTACAGAGAGGATTTGATGGTAGTGGTACAGCTGCCTACTACCAAACTTTCAGAAATCAAAATAAAGCATTTTCTTTGATACAGAAAAATGACAAAAATAAAGAGCAAAATGAATTCTCAAACCCTGATCCTACCCAGAACCAACCCAGGAGAAATCAGCATAGAAGAAATAGGAAGCCAGAAACTTGCAATCTCTGACATAATAGCAACTGAATTAAAGAATCAAATGTAGAAGGGTATAGAGGAAATCAGATCACAAATAATCTCCCAGGAAAAAAGAAATGGTAGCACTAATGAAAGAATTACTAAGCATTTCTAAATAAGTCATGGATAAAAAAGAGAGGAGAATAGAAAAATGATGGAAACCTTGAACGAGCAGATTTAAAGTGATATATAGGAAATTAAAATATCCATTAAAAGTTGGCAAAAGTGTTGGAATGAAGGTGAAGAAAAGAGTTTCAGACCTTTAAAACACTATTACAGCTACTGAAAAGTCAAGGAGAGATTTTTTTAAAAAACAACAGATCCAGAAAATTCAACAGCTGCAAGATGATGCAAAGATGAACAACAGAAGATTAATAGGCATCAATGAAAAGGAAAGAGCCACAAGAAATGCTACAAAAAGAATATAATCAAAAGTAATAGTAGAATGTTTCTCAAGCATAGGGAAACAATCTGGCATTCAGGTAACTGAGGCATATTCAACTTATAATAATATCAACCCAATTAAAACCAAAGTCAACAAAAGGACAAGATAGTAAAAGTTGCAAGAGAAAAGAAACAGAACACATTTAAAGGAAAACCAATCTAAATGACAGCAGATTTCTCATCATAATCCATCAAGTAAAGAAAAGCATAGAGCAAAGTATTTCACGTCCTACAAGAAAATGAATTCTAACCCAAACTGATGTACCCTATAAAATTCTACTTCAAGTTTAATGGAAAAATAAAATACTTCCAAGCAAAAGAACAACTAAAGAAATTCATGACAAGCAAATGAAACCTACACAGAACACTAAAAGATATTCTAGAAAGAGATCAAAATGACCACAATTCTCAGAATGACAATAAAAAAAAAAAAAAAAAAAACTACCATGCAGGGCAAACAATTAAACACAAGACAAAAATAGGGAACAAGCAACAGGAAAATATGACAGACATACCTCAATGCATATCAGCTATAAGCATCAATGTAGATGACTCAGTTCACTAATTAAAAGAAATAGACTGGCAGAATGGATTAAGAAACACATTCCAACAATATGCTGTATACAAGAAATACATTTAACACATGAATAAATTCATAGGTTAAAAGTCAAAGGACAGAGGGACCAGGGAGATAGCTTAGTAGAATAAATGTTTCCTGCAAGCACAGGGTCCTGAGTTCAATCCCTGGAATCAAAAAAAAAAAAAAAAAAAAAAAAAAAAAAAAAAAAAAAAAAAAAAAAAAAAAAAAAAAAAAAAAAAAAAAAAAAAGAAAGAAAAAGATGGAAAACAATACTACATGCTCTAGGACCTCCGATAAAAGCAAGGATGGCTAGCCTGTTCACTGACAATATGAACTTCAAACCAAGAATGATGAAATGAGATAAAGAAGGACACTACACACTGGTCAGGGGAAATATCCAAGAGGAAGAGATCAGTTATAAATATGTATGCACCGATATGGGAGGCCCAATTACAAAATACAAACTTTGTCAACATGAAGAAACTAATAACCAACATAACAACCTTAAAGGGGACCTTAGCATCTCCTTATCTGAAAAAAGACAGAACAAGCCATAAAATGCAGCAAAGTAGCAGAACTGAACCAAACCTTTTAACAAGTGAACTTGGTGACCATTTGCTGTGTTCTGCCCAACAACATCTGAATACACATTCTTTTCAGCTCCACATTGGATGTTTTCTAAAATATATCTCATGCTACTCCATAGATCAGGATTAGGTATATGCAAGACAAAAAAATTATTCTATGCATATTATTTTACCAAAGTGAAATGAAACTGGAAATTATTTACAAAAGAAACCCATAAATATATGGAAATTAAATAACGCACTCATCATCAACCACTGGGTTACAGATGAAATTAAATGCTCTTTATAATCCAATGATAATTCAAGCACAATTTACCAGAATTTGTGGGATGCAATGAAAGCAGTTTTTAGAGGGAAATTTATAGTGGTAATCTCACACATTAGCAAAACAAAATGAGAACCAAAATACCCTACTGCAGCACCTCAAGCTTCTAGAAAAACAAGCCCAAAGCCTAAAGATGAGAGGAAATCATAAAACAGAAATTAATACAATTGAGACAAAGAATTAATGAATCAAAATGTTGGTTCTGGGACCAAGGAGATGGCTCAATGGAAAAAGCACTTCCCCGGCAAGCACAAGGGCCTGAATTCAATCCCCAGTTCCAACAACAACAACAAAAAAAAAGTGGGTTCTTTGAAAGAGTAACTAAAATTAGTAAAGCCCTCTCCAACCTTCTCAAAAAGTAGAAAGCAAAAACTGAAGTCCAATAAATAAGGAATGAAAAGCTAAAAATTACTACAGATCCTGTAGAAATTCAGAAGGTCAACAATAGCTATTTTGAAAATGTTTACTGTCATAAAATCAAAGACATAGAAGAAGTGGGTAGATTCCTAGACAGGTACAAATTACCAAAACTGAATCAAAAACACATAGAAACCCAGAATAACCCCAGGCCGGGGTGATGGCTCAGTGGAATAAATGCTTCCTTGGCAAGCGCAAGGGCCTGAGTTCAATCCTTGGTTCTGAAAAAAAAAAAAAGAAAAAGAAAAAAAGAAAGAAATCCTGAATAATCCAATATCAGCCAATGAAACTGAAAATACAATACAAAAACTTACTGGCCAAAAAAGCCCAGGTCCTGATGAGAGGAGGTTTAATCACAATACTCCTAAAACACTTCAGTGAAACTGAAAAGGAAGCAGTCCTTCCAAAATCATTCTTGGAGGCAAACATTATACTGATGACAAAATCAGAAAAATATTCAACCAAAAAAGATAATTACAAGCTAATCTCCATCATGAACCTAGATACAAAAGTCCTCTATAAAATGCTAACAAATATAATACAGCAAATAATCAAGAAGATTATAGACCATGACCAGGTAGGATTGATGCCAGGGATACAAGGATGGTTCAACATATACAAATCTATAAGTGTAATATACTATGTTAACAGAGACAAAGCCAAAACCACATGAATCTCTCAAAGGTACAGAAAAGGCTTTTGACATATAAGATCAAAGTCCTACAGAAAATTAGAAAAATGGCCTCAATCTGATGAACACATCTAAAACCAACCAACAGCCAACATTATTTTATTTTATTTTTTTTATTTTATTGAAGTACAAATATCAATGAGACAGTTTTAAGATACCTTGACAAGATGGATTTGATAAATTAATACATTGCAAACTGTTTTCATAATGTTTTGGTGTAGTACAAGGTGTATACATAATATACTTACAGACATTATTATAGCATATGTCTCTTATCAGTAAATTAAGAGAGTGTAGCTGTCTGCATATCTTATGTTTTATACCTGAATTACATCAAAGATTCAATAATTAATACTTTCTACCTTGTTATTTTCCTAGTGTCTGTCCATAGTAGAAGAAGCTGACATAATATCCTGTCCAGCCACCATTAGTGCAAATCTTGCCTCTCATAGAATAGAAGCATAGCGTTATCTATCCCAACTGTACTTTCCATACACATACATCATGATTCTTCCTTACTATACCCCTTCCTTTCTCTACACCTGTCAAAGATGGACACTCCATTGTCACTCAGCCAATTTAGGTGCCTGAACTCAACGACAAAATCCAACACAGTCCAGCATTCCACAACAATAGTGAGTTATCTGAAGAAGTTGTCAACCATAACCACTTAGAGCTCAACTTATTATTATGGCCCCGTGATGTATACCTCATTTTTATACTTTTCTGCTGGATGGTTGAGACCTAGACAGAGCAAGACCTATATACCAACATATATACTTTTTGTTTCTGATGCGGTCAGTGACGCCCCCTCAGGGTTTATCTTGTAGTCCTCTACCTTATTCTGTGGATCCTTTGTCTGTGTCATCCATGTGGATGAGTCATGGCCAATGCTTGACCAGTTTGCTCTCTATGAGAGCCTGAAAGTTTTCTCTCCATGTGACTCTCCCCAGGCACACTATAGAACTTCCATCTCTTTCCTCTGTGGCTCCATAATCTCCTTGTTCAGAAAATTTGGAGCTCAACTGAGTTTCATGATGTTACAGTACAGGTTCTCCTATCTCCTGAGTTTTTGCTGACCTTGAAATGCTAGGGCCAAAATGTTGGCTGGCCCTGAGGCTCTTCTGTTTCTCCAATTGTGACCTGTGAGCTTATGTTGTTAACCATTCAGAAGAAAAGCTGATATGTAACCTGTAGCATATGCTGTTCAGTTTACCCTAACTATCTGACTCAATTGACTTTAGTTGTTGTTGTACATTTCCATTTGTATTTCTTCTTTTCGCTTCTTATACTATGGACACTATATGATATTTACAACATAATTTTAAAATGGGAAAAGTTCAAAGCTTTTACTCTCAAATCAGGTACAAAACAAGGATGTCCTCTATCGTGCTCCTTGCAACACGGCTCTGAATTCATTTCCTAGAGCTGTTAGACAAGAGAGAACTAAAAGGAATAATAGATAAAAAAGAATTTAAAACATCATTACCTTCAGATGACATGATACTCTTTTTTAGAAGACAAAGAAACCTCCATCAAGCTCCTATAATTAGTAAACAAATTCAGTAGCATAGCAGTATACAAAGTCAATACCAAAAATTCAAAAGCATTCCTCTACACAGATAAAAAAAACAACTAAAATAAAAGAGAAATTGGAAACAAAAAAAAATTCACAAAAACATAAAAAATAAAATATTTTGGAATTAATCTCACACAGGAAGTAAAAGATCTATGCAATGAAAAAAAACAATACTCTGAAAAAAGAGAGTGAAGATGATTTCAGAAAATGGAAATATACCTTTTGATTCTGAATAGGAAGAACCAACACTGAAGAGGACATACTCCCAAAGTTGATATACAGATTTAATGCTCTACCTATCAAAATATGATCAATGTACCTTACAGAGCTAAAGAAAACATTCATAAAATTTATTTGTAACCTAGAAAGACCTGGAATATCAAAGAAAATCCTGGGAAACAAAAGCAAGGCAGGAAGCTTTTATAATCCCTGATTTGAAACTGTGCAAAGTTATTGTGATAAAATCAGCATGGTACTAGCAAAAAAAGAAAAAAAAAAAAGCCTGAGGATCAATAGAACAGATTAGAAGATGCAAATATAGGTACAAACACACTCAGCCATCTTATCTTTGACAAAGGGGAGAAATGTTCATTGGAAGACAGATAGCCTCTTTAACAAATGGTGCTGGAAAAACTGGCTCTTCACATGTCAGAAACTAAAACTAAACACAGGTCTATCATCATGTACTAAATTAAAGTCAAAATGGATTGAAGATCTAAACATTAAAACAGAAACTCTACATTTCTTGGAAGAGAAAGTAGTGGAAACCTTGAAGACACAGGGGTAGGCAGAGCACTGATGAACAACATCCAAACTGCACAGGAAATATTTCATTGAATCAATAACTGAGCCATCATCTTATTGAAAAGTCTCTGCATGTCAGAAGAAATCACCAAGAGAGTGAAGAGACAAAGAATACCTACTACAGAAATCAGTGGAGAATCTTCAAAACACTAGGGCTGGAAAACCCATTCAATTCAGTTATTCCCACTGTTGGTATTTTCCCAAAAGAACTGAAATATCATACCATAGTGATCTACGTGTACCAAGTTTACAGTAGCACAATTTGTGATAGCCAAATCTTGGAAACAACCAAAAGGTCCATCAATGGAATATTACTTACTGTAAAGAAAGACAAACTCAAAGCCTTTATAGGTAAGTAAATGCAATAGAGGCTATCTTCACAAGTGAAATAAATCAGAACCGCATATGTAAATATCATGTTGTCTTCCTACTGTAAGAGGTTGAGAGAAGAAATAAAATCAGAAGGGTATAATATGATAAAACAGAAACTGAATCTACAGATCGAATAACAAAGATGAGGAAAAAGAAAAAAATGGGAAAAAAGGAAGCAGAAAATCATGCAAGTATACATACAGAATGGCTGACATGATTGTACTAATAATTTCCATCTGTTTTTGAAAATAGCAGCTAATGTGCAGAATTCTTAACTTGACTAACTCTATATATTGGTATTTGTGATCCAAGTAGCCACATTGAGGACGTCAATGTATAATACAAAAACCATACTTGAATACTTCTCATCTTGGGCTTCCAAACGTGTACCCTTTCTAATGCCTTATCAATTACTATACTCTTCTTAAAATACATTTTTAAGAAAAGTAAAAAGAACAAAAAAAAAGATAAAGACAAGAAAAAACTTAATGTTTCTTGAAAGCAATCAATAATATTCAATTATTTGTCTCATCTTGTGTAACTATCTCTGTTATTCTGAGCAACAGATTCAGCAGTAAAAATAGATAATATAGTAACCATTGTCAATTGGGTATTCTTGTTTTGAAAATCTGTAATGTTTGTATCATTGTATGTTACCCTGTTTCTGCTATTTCTCTTTGCTTTCGTTTTTACTCTTCCAAATAAAATAAGGTTCACGGTTTATTTCAAATTGCTGATCTATACCTTCAATTACATACATACACAATTTTATCTGATTATACTTTATTATAATTAGATAAGTGATAAGGAGACATCCTGGCTCATAAATGGAACATGTTTCACAGTTTATGGGAGGATGGCTGCATTTGGGTCTGTGTGGAGAAGTTGACTGTGGTTGTTTTGTTACCTGAAGTGAAGTTTGCGAACAGAAGACAATGCTTGTTCATTGCATTTTTTTTGTGAACTGAAGTGTTCCCAAACAGAAGCACTGGCGAGCCCAGGTATTACTATATCTAGTAATAGTCTATTTAATTCTATGTAGAAAAATTATAGTATTTTGTTATTAACTCAATTCATGTATTGTTGTATTTATTTACATCTATATATCACTCTCTTAACTCAACCCTACTTCAAGCTTCTACAAAACATTTTCACAATTCATTTTTTTTGCACCAGAATTTCCCTGTGTAGTTCAGACTGGACTTGGTTTCACTCTTACACAAAGCAGTGCTCAAACTTATGACATTCTTCCTGCTTCAATCTCCTGAGTGCTGAAATTTTAGGCACGCACCACCACACTAGGCAATAAAATTCACAAAGCTTAAATGTACTATTATATGAATATAAGTAAATGCATATATTTATGTAAAATAAATAAATTTTAAAACAACACAATTGTCTTTTCCTGGAGAGTTTGCTCCAACCCCTTCCCAAGAATTTTCTATCATCCACTCAAAGGCAATCAGTCTTCTAAATTTTTTCATCAAAAGTGAATTTGAACTGACTTAGAATGTCATATAAATAGAAATAAATCTTGTATATTGTTTCTCATAAAGCTTTTCTTTTCTTTTTTTTTTTTTTTTTGCGGAACCTGGGATTGAACTCAGCCCCTTGTGCTTGCCAGCGCTTATTCCACTGAGCCATCTCCCAAGCCCCCTAATAAAGCTTTTCTTATGAGGGAAATTTTTTTGTGATCTATTGACATTATTTCATGTGTTGCTAGTTTTCCTCTTATATTCTTAGTATTATACAGTTGTACAAAAGTAACAAAGTTTATCTTTTTTCTATGAGGAAAAATTAAATAATCCCATTTTAAGCTATTACAAATTAAATTGCTGAGAATATTGTTGTCAGCTCAATTGAGCACCTATGGCCTCAGGTATCTTGTGTAACTATTTAGCAACACAATTACTGAGTTATGGGTTAGCTTTATGTTTAATTTTATATGAAACCACCAGAACTTTTCCCAAATATGTTTTACTAATTTAAATGCTCAACAATATTAACAGTAGCTCCACATCCATGAAAGATATGTTGTTGTCAGTACTGTAAATTTAGTCATTCAAGTGGAAGAAGCATGTAGCACTTGATTGATATTTATTTTTATAACATTGCTTGAGTACAATTGAAAAAAATTTTTTAATGTCTTTTTTGAGACAGGGTCTCACTATGCAGTTCAGGCTGTCCTTCAGCTCACTTTGTAGCTCAAGCTGGTCTTGAACTCTCAACAATCCTCCTGCCTCAGCCTCCCAAGTGCTGGGATTACAGCATGTGCCACCACGCCCGGCACAATTGAAATTTCTGGAGTGAACCACCCTCTTCAAGGAATTATGTCTCAATTTTGGCTACATAGCATTAAAGTTTAAACTTCTAGAAGATGACTGACTTTATTGAAACACAAGTAATGTGGCACCAGGTGGTCTAAGTCCTCGAATTGGATGATTAAATGTAATACCATAGAGAAAAGCAATTTCAAAGAGGAGTTCTATAAAGCAAATTGCATTTTTATTGGTTGGATCACAGTCAACAGTATTTGCTTTTAATTTGATCCTCTGCTGATGATTTTATGTCTTACAAATTAACCAGGTTATATCAACAGCATTGGATAAATATAAGAATATGGTATTTCTTGTGACAGTTCTCTTATTTGACTCTTAGCTTGTTAGGAATAGTCAATATAAAGTATATCCCCATCAATATAAAGCATAAGATAATTCTGTGATCCATTAGGGAAAGTTGTAATGTTACCTAGTCGCTCCTTTCTAAATCATAGTATCCATCACTAAGGTTATTTTTTTTTTCTACCAGGGATCAAACTCAGGACTTTACCTTTACCAAACAGGCACTTATGCCACTGAGCTACTGTCCCAGTACCCCCCCCTTCATTACTAAGATTTAAGATGCATTGTTCTCTATTTATTTGTCCACTATAACCTCTCTCATACCACTAGAAGTTTACTTTCACCCAGATTGTTATTAAAGTATTGAATATTTTCCTGCTTATAATAGCCTTCCTATGAAGCTTAAGAAAGAAGTATATGAATTTAATTTTATAGCTATGTAGCAATGATTTTTGTCAATTTTTCTTCAGCTAATTCTACTGATTTTCTTTCTAAGAAAATTTCATCTAAATTTTTAATCAATAGCAAAACAGAATAATGAACACATAATTTTCATTGAATCAGAGTAAAATGAAACCATTGAAGTTTAAAAGCTCTCTGTATTGGTGAATATACAGATCTAATTTGGGAACTTGATTTTTATTCTTATTATTGTCTATTCTATACATTAAGGCAGAAATCAAAATTTACTCTTGTTGAGTTCTATAAAGAACTGGTTACTGCAGTCAAGCTAATCTTTGTCCTAAATCTGCAACTTTTTTGTTTGTACCAAGGATCGAACTCAAGTCCTTGAGCTTGCCAGGCAGGCACTTGTGCAGCCAGCCATATCTACAGCTCCTCAGCTTCCTTTTTTGATTATTTATTTATTTATTTATTTTAGAATATCACCCGGAAGACAGGGAATTGAAACATGTTGTGACCCTTTGCAGTAAAAAAATGTAACTTTTGCTTAATACCTTGGTTTCTTTTTAATCTAGTGTTCTTTCTTAATAAAACTTCAGATACTATTATCCACATTTTATATAAGGAAAATTACAAGGCATTTTACTCATCCTACATGATTAGGAAATATGTAACACCAAGAGTTTCATTTGAAAGTTGATTTTTTTTAATATTTAGTACAGGCTCTACAGGGTCTATAGGGTCTCACTGGGTAGATCAAACTCACAGTGATCCCTCTCTTTACAGCCTCCCAAGTGCTGGGATTACAGGTGCTCGCCACCACACGCAATCCCAATTGCCTTTTCAGAGGGGTCCTGGGGCCGGGTCTGTAAGGTAGGCCCAGGAATCAAACTCCCGGCCCCTGTGTCTGCTTAATCAGGTGCTTTAATCCACTTAGCTATTTGGCTGGCCCTCAATCAGTGGCTGATTGGCGAATCTGGAGAGATACACTCTAGGGCATACATCAGTGACTGTATGGTTTTTAGCTTTCTTGTGGCTTCAAAGAATAGAGCTCTCAGATTTTCTTATGAACCTTCACAGATGAAACAGAGAGAAGAAAATAGGATAGGCTTTTAAAGCTCTCCACAGTCCACATAAAACTGAAAAAACCCTTTTGTGACAAAGAAAAAACAAATTCTAATCATCTGACTGCATACAATGTACACAAGGAGTGCTGTGGTATGGGTGTCATAAGTAGTGGGAGTTAAAAATCCTAAAATTAAGAATAAAAATTCCATAGCCAACTACAGCCACACATATGCACCCAGGAGCTGTGGGTGTTCAGGATCCTCTCCCTATCTCTTTCCTGAGTCCTTTCTCATGGGCTACAAAAATCAGTGGGTGCACACATAAGCTGAGCATGAGGGCTGTGCAGCAACAACTCTGCATCAAGAATAATGTTTTAGCACAAGGACCTGAGTTCAATCCTTGTTCTTTTTAATTTCAGTATGACTCAGGTGACTGAAAATGCCTTCACTAATCTCCAGCTTTCTTGGGTATATTCTTACATGAGAAGGTATGTAGTACCATGGTTTTATCATTACTTTTGTCAACTCAAATTTGAAAGCAGCTGTCACAGTCTTAATTTATAGGGCAAGGTAATCCCTTCATATAGAAAGGAGTGTGAGCATCTGCCTGGCACACACACACACACACACACACACACACAATTATGGAGAGAAAAATCATTATTTATGGGTGAATATAATATTAATTTCATAGAACTCACTTGGGAAGGGAACCTTATACTTTATCTCAATAACATCTCTTATTAAACAAATAAATAAATAAGGTGAAGTTGTGTCTTATAGAGGCTCACAGGTTCCGGAAAGCAGGAAATCAGAATATTTTACCTGCCCTGAGTATATATAATTCAGAAAATATTGGTGCCAGCTAAACAGAAAAGTGGTATCTTTTAGAGGCATAGGCAGCCAGCCGAGAATGTCCTCAGCATAGAAGGGTAATGAACACATTTGATGGTACCGTACATGATAGGATTAATGCCAGAATTTAGAAATACAATTTTGATTTTGTGCTTGGCAAAGTGCCTAGAACTCAGTAATACACAAATTGCTGCTGCCAATGCAACCAGTACTAATTACTAATATTATTCTAATACTATTAGGCACACTCTACTTAAATTTGAAATAAAATATAAGCATGTTGTTTATTTCTAAATGTTACACATTAAAACAGCATGGGTTTGCCATCTCCACCACTAATTATAAGAATTATACCTGAGATTAGTGACACAAACCCAACACATAGATAATTCATTACTCTACATGATAAAATTTAAAATTTTTTAAAGATGATTTTTGCAACAAGTACTAAAAACTTGGATCCAACCTGCATTGAAAGAGTACAAAAGTTAGTGACCGTACAACACAAGATGGCTTAAAGTGAAACAGATTTCAGGCCTGTCTGATTCACTTGCCTGACTTCAAGCAGTTAGATGTTTTCCAGCTCTTCTCTCAGCCTCACCGCACACTGGCTCCATTCCCAGGATCTTTGTCACAGGATTGAGAAGATCGATATTTCATATCTGATGAAGCAGAGCAAGGTTTCTCAACTTTATCTCTATCAGTGTTTGGATAATTGATAATGTTTCATTGGTAATTTTTTGTTGTGGGAGCTGACTTATACACCACAGAAGGTTAGCGGTAGCCCTCATCCTAATTATTCTTTAGTTGTGAAACTGGAAAAATCTCTAGACACTGACAAATGTGGGCACCTAGTGTAAAATACCTGCCACTCAAAAGTAATAAAGCACATGTCTTCCCAGAGTTTCTTAATGAATCTTTTTCTAATGATTTACAGGCAAGCACTGTATCACACATACATGATATGCATGACGGCATCCTCTCATTCACAAAGGCGCTGGGAATGGAAAACTGGATACTGTGTTAGTGTTTGTAGGAAGAGTATTGGAGAACCAATGGTAAACTCTTTACCCTCCGTGCGAAATAAAATTTTCTGTCTCAATAAACAAACACCCTAAGGATCTATTACCACAGAAGTGCTATTTTTTTTTTCTTGACCTAAATTCTTGCTTGCTGTGGGTGGCCTGTCTTTGTCTTGTAGTTTTAGTGGACTAAAAATTAGAAAAGTGAGAGATGTAGTTGTGTCAGTTACTCTTCTCTCATTCCTGGTACAAAATACCTGACATGCAGAATGAAGATAATTTATTTAGCTTACAGTTGGTGGAGGTTTTAGTCCATACAAAGCTGGCTCCAAGGCAGAGTGGCCCACAGAAGAGGGCAGCAGTTCATGGTGACAAGTACAGCAAAGCAGCAAGGGCAAAAACGAGGAGCAACTATGACTGCAGAGGACAAGTCTGTCTCCCCTAAATTGCACTCAGGCTATACATCCCAGGCTGCGTGTAATACTCACACCCGTAATCCCAACAGCAATCACACCTCTAATCCTAGCACCACTCACACCCATAATCCCAACAGCAATCACACCCCTAATCCTAGTACCACTCATACCCATATTCCCAACAGCAATCACACCTCTAATCCTAGCACCACTCACACCCATAATCCCAACAGCAATCACACCTCTAATCTTAGCACCACTCATACCCATAATCCCAACAGCAATCACACCCCTAATCCTAGCACCACTCATACCCATAATCCCAACAGCAATCACACCTATAATCCTAGCATCACTCACACCCATAATCCTAGCAGCACTCACACCCATAATCCCAGTGCATGATGTGTTAATCACAAACTCTATAAGTCCCCCTATGACTGCATAAGGATTCGAGGGAACAACTAGATAGCAACCTCAACAGAAACAAACAATTATTTGCTTTTAAAATTTTCAGCCAACTTCAAACTTACAGAACATTAGCATAAATTATACAGAGGAGTCATTTTATTTCTTTTTTTATGTATTTTAGGGAAGGGTCTACAGGGTGTTCAGGGTCTCACTACGAGATCAGATTTGTAGTGATCTGCCTGTTTACAGTCTCCCAAGTGCTGGGAAATCCACCATTTCCAGACTCAATTGCCCTCTCAGCACACCCCAGAGGTGGGGCTGGCACTGCAGACCCAGGGGTCGAACACCACCACCCCCTCAGCTTGCAGGTGCTTTAATCTGCTGAAATATTTGGTTGGCCCTTCATTTCATTTCTAACTCAGTTTCCCCTGATGCTAACTATATTACATTAAATTATATAATATAATTATGAAGACAAAGTGGTTACATTGGTACAATTTTATCAACTCAACTTCAGGTTTTATTAGAAATCCATCAATTTATTCAATAATGGCCTTTTTCGTTTTTTACTGCTTTGGTAAATGACACAAGTCATTTCTTCCCAGAATCACTGGCCAGAATTCATTAAATGAGCTTAAGCCACTGGCAGACAACATAGAAAATGGAAGATCCACATGGTTATTTCCTGAGAACAAGTGGCATTAGCCTTCTATAATTTCAGGCAGGTACATCAGCTAATAGAATTAATCTCCCTAGAAAGTGCAGGGCCACAGTGGCCCAGAGGACTCTAGGCTCACTCTGTGCTCAGTGAGTGTCTCCACGCCTGGATCCTATCACATCAGCTATGCCTGCTGAATGGAGCTGCTGGCTGAGACCTTGAGGAAAGGCCTGCTGATTAAAGTCCATTGGAGTCATTGGCCCGGTCAGAATGCTAGACGATAATGAGGCATACATCAACGCAATGGTGACTTCCTAAATAGGCACAACACTACCTAATTGTCTGTGTAAGACTTCATCTACGATGATCTCCCTCAAATACACTTTCTTGAAAATAACCTTGCGTGAGATGCCTGCCTGCTCCTGGGATCCATTTTCTACTTCTGCAAATTGGAGAAAATAACACCTCATGTAATGCATGTATGGGCTTAGGAAATAATATATACAAAGCAGTAAAAATACCCAATAAATGAGAAGCTATAATAAACTACTATGACTGTTTCATGTATCACTCATTAAAAATGATTATTTAGTAAGGTTTTATATGGCAAGAAGGCCGTTTGTCTATTATTATTCATACAGTATTTAAAATTGCATCTTAGGGTGAATTTTAAACAACAACAAAAAAAAACAAATGAGTACAATCTGTCTCCTTGCAAATATGATTCAAATAGATAGCCAAGATTTCAGGATTAAATTCCCTGTGGATTCCATGTCTCTTTGTGCTACTTTCGATTGACTTTTTCCCTCCTGATGATAAATTGTGCTTATTTCGATAATACTTTTTTTTTTCACTATCCCCAGAGAATTGGGAAACTGTGATATTTTTAATATAAGCTTTTTTGTTCTCTAGAAATTGAGCTAAAAGAAGGTGAGAATCTATCAGCCTTGCCAAAAGAGAGGTGTTTGGTGATAAATTATCTATCTGAGCATGTACAATGGATCCACACGGTATTCTGAAACTGTCAATTCAAATGTAAGCATGATTAGAATAAAGTTGCTCTGTGTCAAGGCCTTGCTTAAATAAAAGTGACAAGTTCTGACAGAGTCTCTACCTGCTGTGGATGAATAACTGGACAAGCAGCACTGTGATGTTTTCTGAAATAGCTTTTTTTGTCAAAAAAAAAAAGCTCACTAAAAAGTCAAAGCTCTTCTGCTGCATGCAATATGTGGACAGCACCTCTGAAATGGAAAGCACACACTTCTCCAGAAAGCACTTATTCCAGAGCTGAGAGGGCGCGGTCCTCCTCCCACTGCTGTTCCCCAGGGTAGACCTGCTCTTTGACCAGCGATGGGTAAAACGAAATGACTTGTCAAAAGTAGGAGGGAAAGCTGGACTTAGGCAATTTCAGTCTCTTCTCTGCAGTGTGACTATTTTTTCTCTTAACCCATTTCTCAGGAGGGAAGTTTTGCTTCCAGAAAGGTCAAAAGGGAGCTGTGTTAGGGTCCCAGTAGCTCCTTATTGTGTATCTGCTGAGAATAAAGGACATGACCTGAGGAACTTGTATTAACTCTGCTTTGAAATTATTTTAATCCATGTAAAATAGAAATGTTACAATCTTTATTAGACTTGTGCTGCATGTTAGACACTACAATAGATGGGGAAATGTGTAACATGGGCTCTACCTCTAAAGACTTCAAAGTTCATTAATTTTTTGAGTAATTGGATCTGATAGAAGACATTTAAAATATGAAGCACTATAGCAATGCAAGATTTTCCAGAATATTTCATCAAGAACAGTTATATATATATGTATATATATATTCATATATAAATATGTATATGTATAATTATTCTCAATCACAATCTCTCCCTCTGTCATTCTGCACATTTTTCATTTGTACATAGAACATAAACTGAGAAAGAAAAGACACAGAAAAAGATTGGTACAAAAATAGTTTGTAATTATAACCAGTTTTAGTTAGGATATAGACTTTTCTGTTTATTTTTTAAATAATACAAAATAGTGATAGGAAAAAACAGCATTAGAAGCATTACACAATTCCCATAAACATAGTAATAGGAATTCAACAATGGTTGCTGTATGGCATGGTGTTATCTTCAAATTAGTTGTTCAGGTTACCCATATAAACATGCAAGATGGTCTAAAGTAAAAACAAAACAATAACAAAACAGTTATAAGAAATTTGAAAGAAAGAAGCGAGAAGAAAAATTAACCATTAATTGCTCCTCTCAAAAACACCAGCAAAAATCAACAGTACAATTGTCCAAGCTATTCTGCATATGTACCTCAATACACCTTTTCCTTTCTTTCTGTTGTCCTTTTCCTCATCCCAGTTTTCCTTCTCATTGAATGAATTCTCTACTTTTCACAGTATCTGTTGGATCTTTCATATTTTATTTATACTTCCAGGTTCTCACACTAGCAAAGTAATACAGTGTTTGCATGTGTGGATCTGATTTATCTCACTTGCCTACATAGTCTCCAGTTGCATCTATCAGTCTGTTTCAAACTTATTTTCAATATGATCTGCATTGCATTTATAACTAAATAAACAAGTGAAAATTACTACATCTGTGTTCAGAACAAACAGAGCAGTCTTACAATAATACACTATTACAATTTCCATTACTGTTTGATCACATTCCTTAGTTAAGGTAAATATGTCTTCTTACTTCTCTGGCTTAGTCTTTCCTAGCTGGGACACAACTTAATAGAGGAAAAGTTTGTTTTGACTCACACTTTGCAGAGTCTCCATCCCACATTAAGCTGGTTTCATGGAAGAGGTTTTGGTGGGGATATATGGGAAATAAAGAGCCCATTTTATTCTGTACCACTTGTAATTTTTTCTGTTTTAATACTATTGTGTACTTTCTTTAAAATATTTTTTAAAATATTTTAGGGTCTCACTAACTGACCATATTGACAAGGTTGGGCTCAAACTTATTATGTTCCTTCTGTCACAGCCTCTCAGAACTAGCATGATAAGTATGCACCACCACGTTGAAATTCTTTTCCTGTTTTACAGATTATTTTCCTATATGAGGAGTTGAAAATAGTAGAGACGTGTGATGCAGATTCTAAATCAGAACAATTCTGAAATGTGTAGGAATACAGGGTACACACAAAAGAAATTCAGACATGACATGCATTGCAGAGTAAGAAGCTGGTCCAGGGCTGGCCAAATAGCTCAGCGGATTAAAACACCTAATTAGGCAGACACAGGGACCAGGAGTTCATCTCCAAGCCTGCAGCACTAGCCCCACCCTAGGGGAGTGCTGAGATGGCAATTGAGACTGGGTGTGGTGGCGTGCACCCGTAATCCCAGCATTTGGGAGTCTGAACACAAGAGGGTCACTATGAGTTCCATCTACACAGTGAGACCCTGAACACCCTGAAGAGCCTGTCCTAAATACAAGAAGAAGAAGAAGGAGGAGGAG
>PVKA01033730.1:0-24104 GCA_004027165.1 Ctenomys sociabilis | reverse complement strand
TAATTCTGCAATCCAGGTACATTTGGAGGGGAACAAGGAAAACATGGAACCCAAAGAACTGCGATAAGAGCAGAGATGATGGGGCGTTTTGAGCAGGTAGGGCGCAGGGTGCTCTCCTGAGCTAGAGGAATGGTCTGGTCTGGTGGTGGCGATACACACAAGTCACACTGTTAGAGCTGTCCACAGTCGGTGATGGTGACCTTCTTGCTGGTCCTTTCGTTCCTGGATCCAAAGCGCTCCATGGCCTCCACCGTATTCATGCCCTCTTTCACCTTCCCGAAGACCACGTGCTTGCCGTCCAGCCACTCAGTCTTGGCAGTGCAGATGAAAAACTGGGACCTGTTTGTGTTTGGCCCAGCATTTGCCATAGACAAGATGCCTGGGCCTGTGTGTTTCAGGATGAAGTTCTCATCATTGAATTTCTCCCCATAGATGGACTTGCCACCAGTGCCATTGTGGCGCGTGAAGTCACCACCCTGGCACATAAATCCCGGAATAATTCTGTGAAAGCAGGAACCCTTATAACCAAATCCTTTCTCTCCAGTGCTCAGAGCACGAAAGTTTTCTGCTGTCTTTGGAACTTTGCCTGCAAACAGCTCGAAAGAGACGCGGCCCAAGGGCTCACCATCAGCAGCGATATCGAAGAACACAGTGGGGTTGACCATGGTTGGCAATAAACGACCAAGAGGATAGAGGCGTCTGCAAAGCTGTAAGTGCTCTGAGACAGGGTCTTGCTATATAGTTTTTTTTTTTTTTGAAGTGTTTATCTTTTGATACAGGGTCTCACTAGGCAGTTTGAACTTGTAGTGACCCTCCTGTCTTAGCCTGCCCAGCACTGGTATTGTTAGGTCTGAGAAGCCCACCGCGTGAAGAAAGACTCCAAGAGACGTCCTCTCATGCAAAAGCAAGGGGATTTTATTTTCCATGCATGCATGGGGCTCCCTGAACGCGCAGGAACAGAGAAGCCCCGAGCTGACCATGGGCGGTTTGAGAATATTTGACTTTTTAGGGTAACTAAGAGGGGTAGGCCAAAGGGCAACTACTGGCTAACTCTGTGGTTTTAGCTGCATTCCGAGAACGGGTAGGTTTACTTGTGTAAAGTGACAAGAGTGTCCCCAGGCCGGAGATTAAATGTTTTTCCAAGCTAGGCCTGAGGTTTATGACCCCACCTGAGGTTTTTATGTCCTCTTTGTTTTAGGAACAGGGATTACAGGCCCTAGTGGGGCAAAGGTTCACAGCATTAGTTCATTAGGCAGTAATTTAGCTGACAAGGTTAGCTGATGTACTAAGACGGCGCATACAGAACAGAATGGCGACGTAACCTCATGTATGTCCTTAGAGATTATTTGGGCCCTACAGTATTACAGTTACGCACCACCACCGCATGTTTCAGGGCCCAGCACAGTGTACCCAGGCTTCTGGGACAGGTATGGCATGCAGTACTGGGGATCTAACCCTGCTCCTTGCTCTTGCTGGTCAGATGCTTAGACTGCTGAACTACCTCCCAGCCTGCTATGTAGTTTAGATTTGCCTTGAATTCACTAGCCCAAGCTGGCCTCAATTCACTAGTGGCAAGCTTGGCTGTGCCTCCTGAGTACTGGGATTACAGATGTGCGCCATTACACCTGGCTGGTAAGTTATATTACATTGTACGACAGTGCAAATTTATTGTTTTTTTTCCATTGTTGGATAACTTGAGTTTTGTCCTAATTTGGCAATTTGAAATAAAGATACTATAATCATAGTTGGGTCAGTATTTATTTATTTAGTAATGTATTTAGTACAGGATCTACAGGGTTTCACTGTTGCAGGCCGCTGAATTAGATAGAAATATTGTAGACAGACAGAGCCAGGCCCTCAAGGAGACAATATGGAAGACAAGGTGACTTTGTAACTTGGAAGAGACAGACACTCCCATATGGCCCAGAGCTCAAGACAAAAGAGGAAACAAATACAGCTACATACTTCCCTAGGGAGGAGCATCAGGGATTGATATTCTAAACAGGTATGAATCACCTTGAAAGAGCCCAAATGAGTCACTAAACCATTCCTCAACAGGACGGTACCCGTCCCACATTCATGCCTGCTTGCTGTGTGACTGGCTTCCCCATTTGATACTGGATTTAATCAATTTTACCTGAGCAATGGTGCTTGTAATCTCATTGATTGATCACAGTTTTGTCCCACCTCATACTCACCTAAGCAAGTTCCCGTGTTCTCCACCACATTAGGACCCTCCTCACCACATGGTTTTCTTCTATAAAAGTCTCTGGAAGAGACAGCTTCCCCGGGACAACCTGCTTGAGCCCCCTCCTGTCCCTTTCTCAGACAGAACAGGAGCTTTCCTTCCCCCAATAAATCTATTCTGCTCATAACCTCCATTTGTTCCTAAAATTAATTCTTTGATTTTATCGAACACAAGTTCATCCCAGGTAACATTCCGATGGGGAGTTTCATTTCTCTCCTCTATCATTTGCAGGTCATCCTCCCAATGGTTTTTCCCCTATGCCATCACTACACAGATTGGATTCATAGCGATCCCGTTTTCAGCCTCCTAAGCGCTGGGATTACACATGCACACCATCATGCTCTGTCTGAATTCCCCTCTCAGTGCACCCTGGGGGTGGGGACAATACGACAGGCTGGGGATCAAAACCCCAGCCCCAGCCGGGCGTGGTGGCGCATGCCTGTAATCCCAGCACTAGGGAGGCTGAGGCAGGAGGATTGTTGTGAGTTCGAGACCAGCCTGAGCTACAAAGTGAGCTTAAGGCCAGCCTGAACTGCACAGTGAGACCCTGTCTCAAAAAAAGACAAAAAAAAAAAAAAAAAAAAAACCAGCCCCTGTGTCTACCTAAACAGGCCCTTTAATCCACTGAGCTATCTGGATGACCCTATTGGGTAGGTTTTTATGAGCATATATTTTAACTGATCTGACATAAATACCTAGATGCGGAATTGCTTGGCTAAAAGGTAAGTGTATGTTTAATTTTGTAAGATAATGTCGAGCCTTATACCAGAGTACTTTAACATTTTACATTCATTCCCATCAACAGTGGATGAGAATTCCAATTTCACCCTAATATTTGGTGATGGTAGTCTTTTAATCTTAGCCATTATTGTGACTATGTACTCGTACCACATTGTGTTGTTTTTCTTTTGGAAGTGGTGTTGCAGGCAGCTGAGTTAGATACAAATATTACAGGCAGCCAAACAAGGTTAGGCACTCAAGGAGACAGTGTAGAAGGCAAAATGACTTTGCAACTTTGGGTGAGACAGACCCCTTCTGTGGGCCAGACCTCAAGACAAAAGATCAAACAAATGCATACTTCCTTAAGGGTAGACATCAGGGACTGATATTCTACATAGATCTCTCACCTTGAGGATGCCTGGAAGAGTTCCTAGCCCAGCCCCTACCAGGAAAAGACTACTTCTCACAAGATTCATTTCCCCATTTGATCCTGTATTTAATCAATTTGAGCAATTGTGCTTGTAATCTTATTGGCTGACCATAGTTTTGTCCCGCCTTATGGCTGCCTAGCAAGTTCCTATGTTCTCCATCCTAAACCCACCTCACCACATGGTTTTGCTCTATAAAAATCACTGGAAAAGACAGGCTCAGGAGCAACCCACTTGGGTCCCCCTTCTGTTTTCTCCAGCAAGAGCTTTTTTTCCCTCCAATAAATATGTTCTTCTCTTAAACACCAGTGTTCCTAAAATTCCTTGGGTTGAAAGACCACAAATTGGGCCCAGTTAGCTCTCAGGTTGGGAGTCTCACTCTCATGTACCAGTGGGGAATATAACACAGAACATGTAAGCATAAGGTCCACAACTGAGCTGCACTCCCAGTCCCTGATCCTGTAGTTTTGATTTGGATTTCCTTGATGCCTAAAGATGTGGCAAGCACATTATCACGTGCTTATGGCCACCTACAAAATCCTTTTGAAGTTTCTATTTTTGTCAAGTTTTTAAATTGGTTATTTTGTTATTGATTTTCCATGGCTGCTATAGTTCTGTATACAACTCTTTTGTTAGATGTATTTTTGTGGAGTTTTTATTCTTCTCAGTGGATTTTTGAAACACACAAAAGTAGAGAATTCAGCAAAATTGCTAACAGTGCCCTAACACTTGGCCTTAGTGGTTACCAATTTGCTAGTCACACAACTCTCACAATCTTTTTGTTTGTTTGTTTCTTTTCTTTTTGTCTTTTTGAGACAGGGTCTCACTATGCAGTTCAGGCTGGCCTTGAGCTCAGTTTGTAGCCCAGACTAGTCTCAATCCTCCAATAATCCTCCTGCTTCAGCCTCCTAGTGCTGGGATTATAGGCATGCACCACCATGGCTGGCTATTGTTGATATATATATATATATATTCCCCCCCCCCCCACGAACCAGGGATTGAACTCAGGCCCTTGCACTTGCCAGGGAAATGTTTATTCTGCTGAGCTATTTCCCTGGCCCCTGTTGATATGTTTTAAAGCACCTTCCAAACATAGTAGATTATCACTCATAAATACCTCCAATTTTCATATAATTTGCTGCTGAATTTGTCAATTTATTCTTTTGTGATTTTGGGGTGTGTGTCATATTTATAGAAACATTCCCAACTCTAACATAATAAATAATAAAAGTCATGAAAAAAAACATCAGAGTGTGGAGAGGCAGCACTGATCTTTCCAAAGCAACAGGAAACCTGACCTCTTCCTCACTGAGGTCTCCCAGAATAGGCAACCAATGTACCAGCTGAGGTGTGCACAGGAGAAAGTATTCTCAAGCTCCTTCTCACCCGAGGACAATGAGAAAGGCTTTAATAGAAATTTAATTTTTTTCCCTATGTGCTTTTTACATATCTCAAAAATTCTATCTCTTCTCTTTTTATGTATTTAGTATAGGGTCTACAGGGTCCCACTACAGAGACTGGACTCACAGGGATCCTCCCATTTTTCAGCCTCCCATGCCCAGTCTCAATTGCCCTCTCAGTGTGCCCTGGGGGCGGGGCTGGCATGGCTCACCTGGGATCTAACCCCAGCCAATGTGTCTGCTGAAGTAGGTGCTTAATCTGCTGAGCTATCTGGCTGGCCAAAAATTCTAATTGTAAGAAAATATTATGCAAAACTTAGAAATGAGGGGCCAGGGAGATGGCTCAGTAGAATAAGCACTTCCCTGGCAAGCATGAGGGCTGAGTTCAATCCCTGGTTCCGAAAAAAAAAAAAAAAATTAGAAATGAAGCAAAGAATGTCCATGTTTTCTTTCAGAGCCCTGTGGAGCATTGTGGAGGGTTCTCTTTGGTGAGGTCTCTAGGGAGTTTTACAAAACTGTAAGAGTGGGTCTATATGGGCAAACAAATTCCTCTTGAGCTCTAGCAGGGAAACTTAGTTTCCTAGAGATGGAAAGCAGATTACAACCACAATGCACAGCTTCATTTTGTTTTTGTGTTACAGCTTTATTCTTATCCTTCCGGCCCCAAGATGTGCTTTTCTCTTTTAATATCTACTCAAACAACTTTATTATGTTGCTGTTTCTTCCATTAAGAGGTTAAATTAATTGTCAACTTTATCAAATACATTATTATTATTATTGTTACTGTTATTTTCCAATGCTCAGGCTTGAACCAAGGACCTTGCACATGATAGGCAAGTGGTCTATGCTCAACTATACCCCCAGTCCCCATATGTATTATTATATAGAATGAAAAACACCCATTGTATGTGTTTAATTCAATAAGGTATGGGGATTCCCACCCCTCTCATAATGTTCCTGTGCTCTTTCCCAGTTAGCTTGAACATGGGCCTCTTGATCTTCCTGTCACCAGAGATGAGGATAGTCTGTTCTACAGTTTCATATTGTGGAGTCATTAACTTCTCTACATCAGATTTCTTCTATTCACCTATGAGATTCATCCATACCACAGCCTGTATCAGGAATCTGCTCCTTTTTCTTGTATGATATTCTGTCTTTGTTACTTTTCTCTCGTTGCTGAGACAAAATACCCAATGCCCAAAATACTCAATGCCCAAACCTAAAAGAGCTCACAGTTTTCACACGATTCAATCTATAATCAGCTAGCTCCAGGCATGGTGGCATATGGCAGGTGGGACAACCATTCATGGCAGTGGAACACAGCAAAACAATGAAGGAGAGACAAGACTCTTTTTGTCCCTTATATTGTATGCAGGCTACCTGCCCTAGAGTAGGTGTACCACTTATACCCTTAATCCCAGCATTGACCTATGGAATCAGTCATGAACTCTAGATTCAGCAGCCTCTGAAAAGCCCACCCTCCATGACCAAGTGAGGCTTTTGGAGGGGGATACCCAGACACAATAACATATTTCCATTTTCCTATTCATGGTCATTTATTATTTTTTTTCTTTGTCTTTTTTTTTTTTTTTTTTTGAGACAGGGTCTCACTATGCAGTTCAGACTGGCCTTAAGCTCATTTTGTAGCTCAGGCTTGTCTCGAACTCACAACAATCCTCCTGCCTCAGCCTCCCGAGTGCTGGGATTACAGGCCTGCACCACCATGCCTGTCTTCATGGGCATTTATATTTTTCCTCTTTGTGACAATTAAAAATGAAGCCACTGTGGATATTCGTGAATGTACATTTTTGTTTGTCTGGGTAAGCACCTACCTGCCACTAGCACCATATAAAAGTCTGAATTCCTTGTATCTTTGCTTAATCTTTTCATTTTTAGCATTCAAATAAATGTATAGTTATCGAATTGTTAAACAGAGAATTATTCTAGTACTTCTGTAAGTGACAGGGAAGAATTTATCCAAAACTAATGTGATAGGTGGTGCCAAGATTACTTCATAGAGGAGAGAGATCTTGCTCAACTCCAAATACTGAGGATTGGTAGGGGATGGGCCAGGGCCATGAAAACTTACTAGATAGAGACGATAAGGGTGAGGGGATTATTTTTAAGTCATTTTAACAGGATTCTTTCTGAAGGTAGGCTGGGATGATCACCTATCAAAGACATGGAATTCTTGTTAAAACTGCACAAGACTGGCAAGGACAGAGACCAAGGCATGGTAGAAAGTGAACAGAGAGAAGCCTACTACAGTCTGCTCGAGGGAATGCTCCTTTCCATCATACTTTCTTTGCAGACTGATTTTTTTGAAGATTGAACCCAGGGCCTTGTATACGTAGGCAAGAACCTCACCATTGCACCACATCCCTGGTATGCAGGACTGATAACATTAACTGTGAAGGACCATCTGAGCAGCTCTCCTTCAAAGAAGAGCAATTGTCTCCATTTTGACTAAGCCTGACCCTATTTCCTTGTATTGATATGTACAGAGCTGGCTAGGACTTCTTTTTATTCTTTCAATTGGCCTTAAGCAATGAATATTGGTCTAGCTGAGGTGCTGGTGATAGTCTTTGAAGGTGGCATGCATGTTTCCTTGGAACCTACACTTGTTGCTCTCTGCAGTGAGCTCGGTTGAGACAGGACTAAGAGACAATGAATGCTCCGCGCTGCCAGCTGGGATTGAGATAGAGGCTATGACTTCCTAGGACTTGAAAGATTACATCAGAGCTGAAGCACCTGACCCTCCCCCAAATTAGATACTATCGCACAACATAATGCAACTCTCTCTGCATATCCTCTCTGCATATGGCAGAGGTATATGTAGGCCACCCAGCTAGCTCAGCTCACAGCACTCACCTACTTTCCACAGTTCTCAGCCATTCCTCCTCAAGCCACTCCTTTTCCACTGAATAAAACCCAGGTATGGGTCAGTCTCTTGGTTCCAGAAAGATATCTTAATGGCTGGATTTAGGGTCCTTTGGCTCCCCAATAATTATAAATATGTTTTAGTGTCTTTACTTTTGCTGTGGGTTACAATAGGAGTGGTAGATTGGAATTAACCTGGTGGATTCTAATAATGTATCTTTGTATAAATAACAACTTCTTGGACTGAGAGGAGAACCCATAGGGGACTCATACAGTTAAGGGTTTTATTTTTGCTTGTTTTTTAAGTATTTGGGATGCAATCTAAGACATCATTCATGCTAGCCAAGTACTCTAGCACTGAGCTATATACTCTCAGCCCCAAGAATTTAAAAATGTGTATGTTATCCCTGTATCTTTGTGTGTGAGTATACACACGTGTGATGACTATTTGAATATTTTGCCTACTATCTACCAGCTAATTTATGGTTTCCTTTCCTGCTATTGGATTCTAAAAGCTCCTTGGATTTCAGTCTATTGGAAATCCATCATCAGATTTGTGTATCACACACATTTTCCTTCAGTGTATGGCTTGCCTTTTTATTTTCCACATGTCATCTTTCAGTGTCTCTTGTCTATTATTGCATAACCAATTACTCCCAAGCCTAGATCTTTGGAAAGATAGGAACTAGGGAGTCACAGAGCATAGTGATTCTGCCCCAGGCTCTCACTTGAGGCTGCAGTAATGTGCTGACCAGGGCTGTGGTCATCTAAAGGCTCAGCCATGGCTGGAGAATTTGCATCCTAATTCATTCATGAACTTGGCTGGCTTGGGTGCTTGCTGGCTGTCAACTGTGGGCCCCTATTTTTCCCTGTGTCTGTGATCTTGCCCTGGTCTACCCATATGTGTTCTCAAAGACTTGATGTACTGGTTGGGTCAGACCCATCCATGCATGCACATCTTAGCAGTGACCCCGGGGGCTCAGACAGCTTTGTGGCTTAGTTTTCCCTGGTTCTGTCCTCCCCAACTGGTCTCCTCAACTGAGTTACACTGTTGTCTTCCAGTAAGGGACTTATGTAGTATGGATCAGGTGGAACTTCACAATGAACATGGAGGGACTTTAGAACTCACTTTGTTTACTTTGTCCATGTCAGGGAAGAGTCCTGAGCTGCCTGTTGTCCAGTTTCTGGAAACGCTACACTTGTCTTCTCTTACCTAGTTTCCCAGTTGTTTACAATGTTGAGTGAGTGTGATTGTTCTTTTGAGACTTTTATACGTGGCTAGTGGGGAAGGTAAAATGGTATAAATCCCTGAGAGCAAAGTTTGGCAATTTCCATCCACCACACACACATATGTACCACATAACCCAGTAACTATCCTTGTAGGTACTTAACCAGAGAAACAACAACGTACATTCACAAATGTCCATAGTAGCTTCAGTTTTAACTGTCACAAAGAGGAAAAATATACATGTCTGTTTGTGTCTGGGTGTGTACTTTTAAAAATTTGCTTTAAGGGCTGGCCAAAGAACTGAGTGGATTAAACTGCATGCAAGCAGGCACAGGGGCCAGGGGTTTGATCCCGTGTCTGTGATCCTGCCCTGGTCTACCTATATGTGTTCTCAAAGATTTGATCTACTGCGTGCCTGGCCAGCCCCACCCCTGGGGCCTGTTGAGAAGGCCACTGAGGATTAAGACTGGGAGTGGTGGTGCCCACCTGTAATCTCAACACTTGGGAAGCTGTAAATAGGAGATTCACTACAGAGTCTGATCTAGTAGTGAGACCCTGAACACCCTGTAGACCCTTCCCTAAAATACAAATAAATACATTTTTGCTTTAATGTTGTAGTATTTCAGACACACAGAACAGTAGCATTTGGATTACAATATAATATACTCAACATATATACAGCAAAAAATTTAATTATAATAATGTACATGTAATATAAGGTATACAGTATATTAGAACATAGTATACTGTAATATTGTAACTTGAATTCTTAAATTACCCAAGAATTAAGCAACTGCCAGTTCAGTTCAGCTTCTCTTGTGAATTATTCCTTAGCTGGTTGGGTCAGACCCATCCATGCATGCACATTTTAGCAGTGACCCCGGGGGCTCAGACAGCTTTGTGGCTTAGTTTTCCTTGGTTCTGTCCTCCCCAACTGGTCTCCTCAACTGAGTTACACTGTTGTCTTCCAGTAAGGGATTTTACTTAGAACTTACTTTGAATTTACTTAGAACTCAACCTATCAGTCTCTGATAAAACGAACAAAATACCAAGTTTCAGAGTCAATTGGGGCAATTAGATACTTATTCAGCCCCGATTTTTCAATAGCTGCTAGTTTCTTGTGACATCTGGTGGTGACACATGGTATTGCAGTGTCTCATATACAATCCTTGTCTGGGTTTTTAAATTTTCTAATTCTTTGCTAAAATTTACTTTGAAACGAAAAAGACCATTTTCTCTCAATATGAATATAGTACTTCTACAAGCTTTTTGTTTCTACACGTGGCAGCCACACATTGACGATAAGAAGCATTGTTTATGTAAGGAAACACTTTTCTCTTATTAAACAAACATTGCTGATAAAATGCTGGCACAATAAAGCAAATGAAGCAAAATTAAAACAGTGAATATGGATGGAGGGTGTATTTACAATTATTGCTGTTTGTTTCAAAGTAATACAAAGACCTTTGATAGTAAAGAACTGATCTCAAAAAAAGAATTGATCACTTTAGAAATGAGTTAATTATCATTATGCAATCAATGAAGATTTTCAACAACAAAAAAGAGGAAGTGCCGTAAAAAGGAGAAAGACAGCCCTTCGCCACCGTCACGCGTCACAGCCTGGCTGCCCGGGAAGATGGAACCCGGCGGGACGTCGACGAGCGCAGGGTGGAGAAAACAAAGTACAGAGACCCAAGGAAAGGAAATGAGCAGAGTTGTGGGTGTGCTGAGTCGGGGGAGCTGGGCCCGAGGGATTGGCCATGGGGTGGGGGGCACCGGGCCACGGATGCGACTTGGGCAGGATGCAGTCTCCTTCCTCGATTAGCTTCCACAACCTCTGAAACAGTCAGGCGCAGCACACGTTGTTTGAGTGAATCACTGAGCACACAAAGGCACGCCTCAAAGCACCCTCCCATGCCGGGAGCAAGGCCAAGAGGAGTGGTGAAGCCCGCCAGATTCCAGTTGAGAGCTCGGTTTCCAAGGCAACAGGGTCCGGGCCTCTCCTTCCGCTCGCGCTCGCGAGTCACTTCCGATCACTACCCTATTTTTTTTTTCCCGGTCTTGTTGAGAAAGAGCTCCAATGAGGAACGGAAACGTCGGGGTGGGGCGGTGTTGGGAAAGGGATGACTAAAAACGAGCCTTCAGCTCGGTGATAGGAGCTTTGCTCGGGGGTGTAGGGGGAGTTAAGCTTCCGCCTCCTTAACCAATGTCTTTAAAATCTGCCTAGGCGCGGAGGGAAAGTGGTACTAATGTACAGAGCGCATGGAGCATGCGCACTCCCGCCGAGGGCGTTTTAGTGGGGGTAGTCCACGGTTCCGGGATTTCCATGCAGCTGGCGGGAACCTGGAGGGTGTGGGGCGTGGCTTTGGAGAGGTGGGTCAGAGAGCTAGGCCGTTGATTGGCCAGCTGGAAGCCCCACCCACGGATGCTGTTAGGGGTCCTGTGTTTATTCAGTAGTTCATTTATGGAATGAATTGATTCGCTGAATGTTCCTTCAGAGTAGGTGTACTACTCTGAGTTTGGGCTGAGCACAGGGAGTTCCGAGAATGCAGTGTCCTCCTCCTTACCCTTCTCAAGTGTAGAGTTCTTGTTAAGGAGGGGACCTTCAGCCTCCCTTATTCCAGGAACCATATCCAGTGGATCCACACTTAAGTCTTGACATCATGGCTAGACGCTTATACTCCACTGAAGTCTTCCGTCCCTTGCCCATTTACCTTTATTTTATTTTATTTTTTGTCTTTTTGAGACAGGGTCTCACTATGCAGTTCAGGCTAGCCTTAAGCTCACTTTGTAGCTCAGGCTGGACTCGATTTCACAACAATCCTCCTGCCTCAGCCTCCCGAGTGCTGGGATTTACAGGCCTGCGCCACCATGCCCGGCTCCATTTACCTTTAAGAGAATAGGCTAGCTGTTCTCCAGAGTGATTGTGTGTTTTAAGATGAGCTGACGCATTTGATATTGAGGTTTAATTGAACTTCATTGTAATTTTAATTTTCATGGTCTGGTTTTGTGGCTTACTCAATCGTTCGACACTGAGAAAAAGAAAAAGAGGAGTGCTGTTGCTCCTTAAATGTGAACAACCTGCAGTATAGAGCTAGTGTGAGGATTATGCGAGATATTTGTGACAAGCATATTGCTTATTACTTGCCAGGTTGGAGGTCTATAAATGGTGACTACTATCATTCTTATTTTGAGAGAACAGAAGTGAAAGTTTAATTAAGTAACCACAGCTTCGTGGTGACAAATAAATGTAGCTCAATAAAAAAGGTCTCTTCCTTAATCTGCAAACTACAAAGTTCAGGCAATATAGCACTAGGCAAGCATCCTAGCTGACTTCACATCAAGAGATGCTTACCACGTTGGCTGGGCGTGGTGGCATATGCCTGTAATCCCAGCACTCGGGAGGCTGAGGCAGGAGGATTGTTGTGAGTTCCAGACCAGCCTGAGTTACAAAATGAGCTTAAGGCCAGCCTGAACTGCATAGTGAGACCCTGTCTCAAAACAAGACAAGACAAAAAAAAAAAAAAAAAAAAAAAGATGATTACTACGTTGGAGAGTAAGAAATCCTTTATAGTAAGTGTGGGAAATCAAAATCCCTAGAGATGGTGGCTTTTGTCTGAGGTGGGGTTATTGTTATCACCCAAGCAGTCAAAACAACAGTCATAATTTGGAAATGTCCCAAATAAAGATATATGGTCGTGTTACTGGGTGCTCAGGTCTATATTACTTCTTGCTCCCAAAGGAACTCAAGAGACTCTGGGAAGGAGAAAGTGTATTAAAAGCTGGCTAGCTCCAAAGGACATGGAAGGGCTTCCAACTACTTCAAAGCTCTTTCCTTGTGTTTAAGTGTGCAGGGGTTTTGTTGTAAGACAGGGAAGAAATCCCACCAGACAAGAGAAAAGGAAATCCTACAGCTGTTTCACTCTGAACGCCTGGAGCCAGCATCTATGCATTCTTTCCAGAGGGATCAGCTTGTTTTCAGATAGAGGAGTTGCTTTTCAGTCCATATCTAGGCAAAGGAAAAGGGGGAGTAGCCGCTTACATTCTGAAAGTTGAAGAAGCAGCTTGTTTTTTGTTTGTTTTGTTTTAGCAGCCTGTTTTTAAGAGAAAAAATAATCCCAGTTTTCACATTTATTTTATCCTCTCAGTCACAGTCACCTTATCCCAAAACTATAGGTAGCATATGTCAGAATTGGTCACACTTTTATCTTATTTTTTTCTTTTTTTAAAAAATATTTGGTACAGGGTCTTACTAAGCAGCTTAGACTTGTAGTGATCCTTCTGTTTTCAGCCTCCCCAGTGCTGGGATTATAGGCATGTGCTACCATGCTTGGTCTTGGTGGCTAGCTCACTGTGCCTTGGAGCAAGGTTGGCTTGGCATGTGGTGTAAGACATCGAACCCCAGTCCCTGTGCTTGCCTAACGAAGCCCTTAGTCTGCTGAGCTATCTTGTTGGCCTTTTTATTTTCTTTCATTTGATTTTTAGAGCACAAAATGGTAAACAAAACACCAAAACCCAAAAAGCACCACAAAACATTAGAAGTAATGCAAAATTTCCTTAAAGTAACAAGAATTTGACAATAAAATTCTCTTCAAATTAGTTTAGGTTACCAAATATAAACCTGCAAAACTGGCAAGAAAAAAAAGTTTAAAGAAATAATAATAAAAAAATTTTTTTTGAAGGGCTGGCCAAATAGCTCAGTGGATTAAAGTGCATGCAAACAGGCTCAGGGGCCAGGGCATGCTGAAAGGGAAACTGAGACTGGGCATGGTGGCTGCACCTGTAATCCCAGCTTTTGGGAGGCTGTAAATAGGTGGATCACTATGAGTCCGATGTAGTAGTGAGACCCTGAATACCCTGTAGACCCTTCCCTAAAATACAAAAAACTAAAATAAAATTGAGCATTAATTGTACTTTTCAATAAACCAGCAGAAATCAGCAGTACAATTATCCAAAGACTCTAGCTCACAGTCTTAGGGGACTTTCTCATATCTTTTTTATTTTATTTTTATTTTTTGTTTTTTTTTGGTGGAACCAGGGAATGTAACTCAGGTGCTTGCACTTGCCAGGCTCATATCTTATTTTACCTGAGCCTAATAACAGCACTGTGAAGTCATTGTTTCCATTTCCTAGATAAAGGCACTGGAGTTTGTTTATAGTTAGGGAGCAATGGAGTGAGGGCATCAGTCTGTACTTTTTTTTTTTTTTTTTTTTTGCGGAACTGAGGATTGAACTCAGGCCCTTGCCAGGGAAGTATTTATTCCACTGAGCCATCTCCCAGGCCCCCTGTACTTTTGTATGGCTGTGACAATAACCTCATCAAGCCTCTTTGGGCCTTGGTCCTATTCTTTGAGACCTCCCCACCCCTAACTGGATGTTTCTGGGAAGCAGCTTTTGCTTGGATTACTGGAGAATTTTCTAATAAAGCTTATTATAACCTGAATGTTTTTCTCCTCCATTCATATATTGAAATCTGCTTTCCATGTGATGGTGTCTTATTCTTCTCTCTCATTGCTGGGACAAATACCCAACACCCAAAATGAAGGAAAGAAAGTTTTATTTAGCTCACAGTTACTGGAGGTTTCAGTTCAGTTGGCTCCAAGGCAGAGGGGCACATGGCAGACAGCAGGCGTTCATGGTGGCCAACAATAACAACAAAGAGCAGTCACTAAAGACAGTCTGTCTCTCTGTCTCATACTACATTCAGGCTGTCTGCCCCAGGCTGGGGGAAGTACTCACACTCAGAATCCCAGCAGTACTAAAACCCATAATCCTAGTGTTGGATCAGCATAATCCCAGTGGATCATGAGTTAATCACAAACTCTAGAAGTCCCCACCCTATGACTACATGAGGCTTGGGGGGGGGGGGGACAACTAGAAACCATAACAGATGGTATAAGGAGAGGTGTTGTTCAGAGGTAAATAGGTCATGAGTTCCCTGTCTTAACCAGTGGGATCAAGTTTTCTATGAAGAGTCCAAAGAACTAGCTGGCTTTCTGTCCACTGTGAGAATACAAGAAGTTAACAGTCTATAAGCCAGAAGAAGGCTGGATTAGCCTGTTTTCTGCTAACAACACAAAATGAAGGACTGGATAAATTATGAACAAAGGACATTTATTTTGACTTCATTCTGGAGGCATCAAGGGTGGGGCTGCATCTGGTGATGGCCTTATTGGCAGAGCCCAGAAGGGCAGAGTGCCACAGAGCAGAACTTGGGAGCATGCTTGGATATGTGTTTCTGTCCCTTCTCCTCTTAAAAAGCCACCAGGCTTAAATCATGGGGCCTCTACATAGATGTCTTTATCTAGTCCTAATCACATCCAAAATGCTCCACCTCTAAATGCCAAGGTCATATTAAGTTTTCACACTCTCAATATCTTTTACAACAAGGTTCAAATTTCAGCACGTGAAATCATAGCAAGGCCCCTCACTAGAACATCACGGTGCTGCTACAAAGCTTAGACTTTCAGCCTGCAGAACTGTAAATGATAAGCATTTGTTATTTAGCATACACTGTACCCAGTGTACACTAACTTGTATAACAGCTAAAGCTAAGACACATGCACAACATCAAAGTCTTCCACCTCTGTTAGGACTTTTGTAGAGAGAATCTGTTGTGGTTATGAGGTCGGTAGACATGAAAGAAGGGCCTGTTTTTCCCTTAGAGGGTATCTTTTTTTTTTAACTTTTGTGGTTCAACTAAATGCCTTATAGCCGGCTGTAGTGGCATCAAGTGCCCTATAGTTGCTATGAGTTGTGTTAGTTTGGCTGCAGCAAGCTGCAGTTGGTTGAGGATCCATTGCAAAGGCCTCTGCCCTTCCCCTCTGCAGCTGTCCATGGCTGGTTGGCAAGGAGCCTCTCCTCTCCCATGACCAAACAAGAAGTCTCAGGGTGTGATGAGTCTGCCTTTCTTCTACATAAGCGACTTCTTCTGTACCTGTGGATGCCAGTCCACCCACTATTCCCTCTTAGGCCGTAGAAAAGGTCCTAATAAAGACTTTTCCAGCTGGGCGTGGTGGCGCATGCCTGTAATCCCAGCACTCAGGAGGCTGAGGCAGGAGGATTGTTGTGAGTTCGAGACCAGCCTGAGCTACAAAGTGAGCTTAAGGCCAGCCTGAACTGCATAGTGAGACCCTGTCTCAAAAAGACAAAAAAAAAAAAAAAAAAAAAAAAAGACTTTTCCAACTGGTATGTTCTTACCTATTTGTGATTGTTCTCCTAGTAGAGTACTGAATGGGTAAACTCAAAGCTGGTAACTCCAGAGGCCCCTGGAACTGACAACAGCCAACAACTGGGTTTGGTAGCCCTGAAAATATCTAGCAGCCAGCAAAGGACGGAGGGCAACAAAAATGCTACCATTTCTGGTGGCTGGCAGAGTTCTTAAAGCCTGCCAGTCACTTTTGACTCCAAGCAGCAAGGGAGATAACTAATACTAGAAGAGATGCCAGCTGATGGTATTCAAAGTCCAGGGTACAGAAGGGCCAGAGATATTGCTCAGGGTAATAAACACCTGCCTAGCCAGCACAAGGTCCCTAGTTTGATCCCTGGTAAAACTATTGGCATAGCCCAGTTAAATTTTGCCTGCTCATGATTTCTATATGATTTGAGTTTAAAAAAAAAAAAATCCCCATTTGACTCATAACAACTTGGTGTTCTGTGTGCACATCCTCCCTTTTAAAAAGCAGGACCTACAATGCTGACAGTAGTCACAGACCTGTCTCACAGATAACAGGTAGCTTCCTGAACCTAACTAGTCCAAGTCCCCATGCTAGTTGGTAATGGTTAGATCTGATTGTTTCAGACTTCTTCCAACTTTGGGAGTCTGTACTTTTCAGGATGGAAGTGTTTGTATATTCTGGGTAGCTTAAACATTCAGAGAAGATGTTTGGGAAATATTAAAGCTAGTAAAGAAGCACGTAACTACACTGCATCAGCCCTAGTCTGCCTTGAAGACTCCCATCTGGTGGTCATAGTGCTGTGGCAAGCTCTCATGGACTTGCTTGCCCAGCCTGAGTGTGCTCATTTGTAAAGATGCAGAATGATAGACCCCGCCCTCTCTCCTATGTAGACTACTAAGGAGACCGCAAAGACTCTTGGGAAATGCTGTACAAAAATAAACAATGTTTCCAACTTGATTACCAAGTTGTTTGTTCTGTTTTTGTTTTTCTTTAATAGATTACAATAGAAAACGAAAGAATAGAAGCCATGAAGCTAGGCAGCCCTGGTTTTTAGCACCAGCAACTTGAATGTTTCTAGCCAAGTACATTCTTTCCTCACCTCAGAGTTTAGAATTGCTACTTTTTTTTTTTTTGATGGAACCAGGGATTGAACTCAGTCCCCTGCACTTGCCAGGGAAATGCTTATTCCTCTGAGCCATTTTCCCGGCTCCAGAATTGCTACTTTTTTTTGGATCTATAAAGTTCATCAGTTAAGCCTGGAGCCTGGGTCCTATCACACAGACCTCTATTAATGGTGTTCTTTTAAGATAGTTTTCTGGGTCCCACACCCTTTTATCATCATGGAGGGGCCACCCAGACACTTTTTTTGCAGTACCAAGGATTGAAGTCAGGCCCTTGCGCTTGCCAGGAAAGTGCTTATTCTATTGAGATATCTCCCTGGCCCCATAGATAATTTTTTGTGTTGTTGGGTAGACACTCCTCAGCCCTTGGTATCTCTGCAGAAAACACTTCTTGGCTGTTTGCCATGATAGAAATCATTCCTACCTATTTTGTCCTAAGATGTGTTTTGTTTATCAATCATTTCTGTGCTTACAAAAGAATTCATTAAAAACTCAGTTATTTTTCCTCTGGCCCTGGGCAAGGATGAGGAATAGCATATTATTATTTTATAAAAGATATGAATAATAAAAATAAGTCATAAAACAGCCCTGACCATATAGCAGTCAATAAATTCTTGCTTAAAGCAAAATTGACTGCTAAGACCATAATTCCATTGCTTCGAGTTTGCTGAGAGAATCACTCTCAAACACTTTTTAATTGAAAACTTTTTTTTTTTTTTTTTTTTTTTTTTTTTTTTTTTCAGAACCTGGGACTGAACTCAGGCCCTTGCGCTTGTCAGGGAAGCGGTTAATCTACTGAGCCATCTCCCTGGCCCCTTGAAAACATTTTTAATTAAAAAAAAGAGATGCCTGTATATGGTAGGTACTCCAACTCAGCAGTACAGATACACAAGAAACTGTTGTATCTTCCCTGGATATGCCACTGTTAAGAATTCCTGTGTATTGTGTCCATTCTAACCTCTGTGTAAATCCTTTTTAAACCCAGAAGGGTTTACAGCCTTCAGGGGCTTCTCGCCCAACTCTGACACAGCCCCGGGCTTGGAGCCCATTGTGCGGATGGATTGCTGGGGCCCTCCAAGTCTGGAGTGCTGTGTTACCAGCGAAAGACTGAATGTGCTCAGCTCCACGCCAGGCTTTGCCCTCTATCTGGAGCCACCACCCAGCTCCTGCCAACCTGCATGCAGATAAGGCACCCAGACACTCCTGCACCAACCACACAAGACTGTTTCCCAATATATATATACATTTTTCCAATTTGTAAAATGGGAGAACAGCAGTGGGGCTCTGAAGCTTGCGAATGACACAAGGACCAGCTCCGAGGGTGGCGGGCTCGAGCAGGGTTTTGCAGCCAGCCCCCACCCAGGAGGTGAAATACTAGCAGCACGCCTTCTCTTTGCACCTCGACGCCTGCCCTTCTCCCTCTCTGTTCCCTCTCCGGTGTTTTTTACTGCAGTCTCCCTCCACAGCCTCGCAATTTTCGCTCCCACCTCCTTTTCTTTTCCTCTGCTGGTCCCGCCCCTTGTTCCTCCCTCCTTTTCCCCTCCCCCTTCTTTTGCCCCTCCCCTGCCCAGCAGCCCCTCCCCCCGCCCCGCCGTCCCTCCCTCCCTTCCCCGGCCTTTCTCTTTCTAGCCCCGCCCTTCCTCGCTTTCCCAGCATCTCTCAGAAAACCCGAGGCGGATCGCCTCCCGGAACGGGCTTCGGCGCATGCGCAGCACGGCGCCGGCGCTGCCAGTCGGAAGCTCCAGCTTGAGCCGGGGGAGCGGCCGCGGACGCTGCTCTCCCCGCTGCCTGCCAGGCCGCTGGCTTTAGCTCCGAGCCGGAGCCACGGGCTGTGTAAGTGCAGCGTGGGGGCCTCCGGGTCGGGGCGTCCGGGCCGGCGCGGGGTGGCGGCATGTGGCGGCGGACAGTATCTCACGTCCCGCGGGGGGCTCGCCGCCCGCACCTACCTGTCCCGCGGTGCTACCCTACTCGCCCGGGACCCTGCAGCTCCCAGGTTGGCTCCGCAGTGCCCGCGGCCCGTGTCCGCTGCCTGGCCGCCCGTGACACCTCCCTGCCGGCCGGGGTCAAACCCGGAGGGCCCGGGCGCACCTGTCCCGCCCCGGCGCACACCTGCCCCTCGGGCCCTGCCTTCGCCCGCCGGAGTTGACCGCAAGCCCGCCCCTCTCAGGCTCCCCAGCAGTGGGCAGCGTCGCGCCCCTCGCTCGCCCCGTGGAGTCCTAGCCGCCGTCCCGCCGTCCCTCCTCTCCCCGCCTCCACCTCCTGGAGGCGGCCAGCACACTCACCTGGGCGGCGGCAGGCTCCGACCCACTACCCACGACCCACGAGCTTCGGCGGCCGCTTTCGCGTGGGAAACTACTTCAGATCGGGCTGCATTCTGAGAAGAAATGCACTGGCCTTTGAGCTTGTCCCTTCTCCAGCGCCGCCCCTCAGCCTCTAACTCTGTTTCCTTGTGTTAGGATGCTGTGCGTGCAGTCTTCCCGTCTGTGGAGAGAGGGATTAAGATGCTACAGCAGGTCTCAGTTTAATTCAAAATGTGCTGAGGGTGTGAGGCCGTGACAGGCCTTTTAAGTGACTGGTGATTTCTTAAAAAGTAGCAGTTATAACTACTTTCTCGCTCAGCCTTATTTGTTAAAATGAAATAATAGCACCAGGGCCATTGAAGACCTAAAGATCTGGTAAGGTGTGTATATATATATATATATATATATATATATATATATATATATGGAAAATAGTTGTTAAGATTTTAAATTTTTTTTTACCTGTATTAGACATTGTTTACCTAGCAGAAAATCCAGTTGTGTAAACTGTATGGTCATTGATTTTTCAGTATTTCCAAAATTGTGCAACCATTACTTTTAGAACTTTTTTTATTTTTTATTTTTTTTATCAGTCCAGAAAGAAACTTCACACCAGCAGTCACTCCTTTTTCCTTCCAACTTCCCAACACTGGCAGTCACTAATGTATTTTCTTTGACCATGGATTTGCATGAGCTGTACATTTCTTCTTCTTCTTTTTTTTTTTTTTTTGCGGAACCAGGGATGCACAATTCATATAAATAGAATTGTACAACATGCTTTATAGTGACTGGTTTTATTCCTTCAGTGTGGTGCTTTCAAACTTCAACTGTATCACAGCCTGCTTCAGTTCTTTGTTGCTTTTTATGGCTGAATACTATTCCACAGTTTGAACAGACTGCATTTTTAAAAATTTTGTTTATTTATTGGATACAGGGTCTCACTAAGCAATTTAGACTCACAGTGATCCTCCTGTCTCAGCCTCCCCAGCGCTGGGATTATAGGTGTGCACTACCACGCCCTGTTTCGGTAGCTAGCACAGGCACTTAGAGTACCAGGCTATCTCCCCAGCCCCTGTATACACCTTTCTTAGGATTGTTGTGAAGCTGAAATGCAATGAGTTATAACCAGTGCTGTAGACTTATTTTTGCACCTTCAGTACAACTTTTTTTTTTTTTTTTTTCTGGGTTAGAGGTGTAGTTTGAGTGGGGCAAAAGTTCACAAGGATGGGCAAACGAGATAGCTCAGCGGTGTAAAGCATCTGCTTAGGCGAGCTTAGGCCGACCCAAAGGACTGCAGTTCTATTCCCCACCTACATGCCACGCTAGCCCCACCCTCAGGGTGGGCTGAGTCGGCAAAAAAAAAAAAAAAAAGAAGTTCACAAGGAGTTTGCTCTGGTCCTGAGCAGCTTCAGAGGGCCAGGGAGATGGCTCAGTAGAATAAGCGCTTCCCTGGGAAGGGTCTGAGTTCAATCCCTGGTTTGTCAAAAAGAAGTTCTGAGCAGCTTCAGGGATAGTTGTTGCTGAGATGCTGGGCAGGGAATGAGAAGTGACACCTAAACTTCTTATTACCCAGCTAGAAGTAGAGGAAAACAGAAGAGCTGATAGATCCTGGAAGACCTGGTTGTTTAGAATTCATAGGCAGAGAAAATTGCAAAATCTGAAGGATTCATGACTGAGTTTTCTATTTTTATATTGCCCAGATAGGTTAATTGTAAAACAGACACAGCCACTGTGTACTTTATAAAGTAGAACTTACTTTTTTTTTTGGAGCTGGGTCATGCTGTGTTTCCCAGGGCGGTCTGGAGCTCCTGGGCTCACATGATATTTTGATTTCATGTTCCAGGTGCTGGGTCTGTGTGTGCCACCATGCCCAGTTAAGAATGTTTCAACAGCAAAAAGTGAGGCAGTTCATAACTGAAAAATTATGATAATAGTCAATATTTATAAGGCACTTTTTTTTTTCAAGGCAGGGTCTCACTTTGAACTCCCTTGTTGCCCATGCTTGCTTCAAACCTATGTTGGTTCTCCTGCCTCAGCTTCTTCAGTATTTGGATATAAGATAATACATTCATTTCAGTTTTATGGAAAGCTCATTTTCTTCCATTTTTCTTTAGATGAGAAGAATTCAAGGTTTCTATCTTCAGGCCTGTATCCAATGCCCACTGCCCTACCTGTCTGTAGGTATAGAAGATTTTGTGAACCACATCTGTTTTTTTTTTGTGAGTCTTCCTTTGTTGCTCACTGGAGAAGGGCACCATGGGAGTGGCAGCGTGAATCCACACTAGTGCATGAGAAGGACTGAAACTGTGAAACTGGCCAGGCTGCGGAATGCCCAACGAGGAGTTGTGGAAGTCTGACTTTCCTTGTTCTTATCGTTTGAGAAGTTTTTTTTTTTTTTTTTTTTTTTTTTTTTTTTTTCTTCACATCAGACGGGTAATGTGCCCATGTCGTAACAAGGTTTCAGGGCAGCACATGTCATGCATTTAGCATGAACACCCAATCATCACGCTCATGAACCGAAGGATCAACAGATGATTTTTTTTTTTTTTTTTTTTCCGGTGGAACCAGGGTTTGAACTCAGGCCCTTGTGCTTGCCAGGGAAGCGCTTATTCCACTGAGCCATCTCCCCGGAAGTTTTGAAAAATATTTATTTGTATTCTTTTATATTTTTTAGGAAAGGGTCTACAAGGGTCTCACTACTAGATTGGACTTACAGTGATCGCCTGTTTATAGCCTCCCAAGAGCTGGGATTTCAGGTGTACGCCACCACGCCCAGTTTCAATTGCCATCTCAGTGTGCTCTGGGGGTAGGGGTAGCATGGCAGGCCTGGGGTTCGAAACCCTGGCCCCTGCACCTGCTTGCAGGCACTTTAATCTGCTGAGCTATTTGGCTGGCCTTGAAAAATATTTTAAATATATGATATTTAAACATCTGTCCAACATATAATATTAGAAATATTTTTTAAGTTTAAATTTTTAGAGCCGGGCGTGGTGGCGCATGCCTGTAATCCCAGCACTCAGGAGGCTGAGGCAGGAGGATTGTTGTGAGTTCGAGACCAGCCTGAGCTACAAAGTGAGCTTAAGGCCAGCCTGAACTGCACAGTGAGACCCGGTCTCAAAAAAGACATAAAAAAAAAAAAAAAAAAAAAAAAAATTTTTAGAAATACAATGTATAGTTTTGAGCATATGCCAAATTTCCTTGTACTTACTACCTACCTTAAGAAATAGATGGGGCCAGAGATATAGCTTAGTGGCATAAACACCTGCCTGGCAAGTGCAAGGTCCTGAGTTCAATCCCTGGTACTGTCCCCAAAAAAGAAATAGAACATGAGGGTTGGCCAGATAGCTCAGCAGACTAAAGCACCAGCTTAGGCAGAGTGCAGTTGCCAGGGTTCAATCTGAGGGGAGCTGTGCCAGCCCAACCCCAAGGATGCACTTAGGAATCATAGGGGAATCATTACGAGTCCAATCTATGTAGTGAGACCCTGTGGATAATGTACCAAATACATTAAAAAAAAAAAAAAAAAAAAAAAAAAAAAAAAAAAAAGAAAGAAAAAAGAAAAACCATGGCTAGTGCTTTTTTTTTTTCATGTATTTGGTACAGGATCTCACTATGAAGTTTGGACTCATTGTGATCCTTCTGTTTTCAGCCTCCCCAGTGCTGGGATTACAAGTGTGCACCACAACTCCCCATCTCAGTGGCTGGCTCAGTGCACCCAGGGGCAGGGCCAGTGAGGCATATGGTCCCAGGGATCGAACCTCAGTCTGTGTGCTTGTCTAAGCAGGCGTTTAGTCTGTTGAGCTGTCTCGCTGGCCCTATAGCTAGTGCTTTTGAAGCCTGCTACTTTCTTCTTTGCCACCTAAATGCCACTACCCATATTATATTTTCTTTGTGATTTTGCCATACATGTAAATATCCCTAAATAATATATTGTTCGGTGTCGCCTCCCCACTTGTATCTCATGGCTGGGGATTAGCCAGAGCAATGTGCTTGCTAGGCAAGTGCTGTATTACTGAGCTACGTTACTGAGTCCTAGTGTTGTCTGTCTGTCTTTCTTGTGTTTTTCAGACAGGGTCTTGCTATGCAGATTGGGCTGGCTTTTAGTTTACTTCGTAGTCTAGGGTGGTCTCAAACTTGTAATCATCCTCCTGCCTCAGCCTATAAATGTTTTTGACCTATATAAGTGGATATGTATCATTTGTAGTAATATATAACTAGGTGTTTCTTTTTTCTCTTGGCCATCATGTTTTTAGTTGTTTTTTTGGTGGAACTGGGGATTGAACTCAGGCCCTTGCACTTGTCAGGGAAGCACTTAATCCACTGAGCCATCTCCCTGGCTCCACCATCTTGTTTTTTTTTTTTAATTATTATTTTTATTGAAGAACAAATAGCAATGAGACAGTTTCAAGACAAATTAACAGGACAGATTCAATAAATTAATACATTGCAAAATGTTTTTGTAATGTTTTGGTGTTGTACAAGGTGCATACATGATGTACTTATAGGCATTATTATAGCAGATGTCTCTAATCAGTGAATGAAGAGAGTGTAGCTATATACTTATTTTTTATAGTTGAATTATATCACAGATTCAATAGAAT